>CAUYUJ010017180.1:61871-74371 GCA_963575745.1 Prorocentrum cordatum | reverse complement strand
GGCGCAAAAGATGATCCACACGACCGAAGCGCAGCTGGCCAAGCAGGAGGAGTGGCACACATGGAAGGTCAACGCGCTCAAGCGACACCACAACGCCAAGCTGGAGGAGGAGGAAGCGAAAGCATACGAGGCGCAGAGAGGCAGCCAGAGGACACAGGAGGAAAGGGCCAAAGGGATGCTCGTGGACTTGCAAATGCACCTCGAGTTGGAAAAGAAGACACTACGCGAGGAGATGCACAAGGAAGACCAGAGAAGAGCAGCCATCTACACGCAGCAGGTCCAGAAGGCCAGGCAGGAGGAGCAGGCTGTGAGACAGATGGCGGCTCAGGAGGCCCAGTGGCACAAGATGGCGCAGGAGCACAATGAAAAGGCGACGCAGGAGATGGCGGAGGCGGAATACCAGGAGCGATGCGCCCGGCGCAGCGCTTACAAGGAGGAGGAGCTGCAGATCGCAGTGAACTACCAGCAGATGGCCTACGAGCACCAGGAAGAGGCCAACAGGCGCGAAGCGATGCGGGTCGTCCTGAACCTGGAGCACGCAGCCATCCAGGCGAAGGCATACGAGATGCAGCACGAGCAGGAAAAGTACTTGGAGCGCGTCGGGGAGCACCAGGAGGCGGTGGACAAAGCTCAAAGGATGGAGGAGGTGGCACTGCAGCGCCAAGCAGCAGCCACGAGCGAGCTCCAGGCATTACAGCACCAGCAGGAGTTGGAGAACCACGTGTCTCAGCAGTACCACAGCACTCTGCAGCACGAGCACCAGAAGGAGATGCAGGCCGCGGCGCAGCACTACGCCCACATCCAGTACATGAGCGACGCACAGAGGCAGCGGCAACTACAAGACCTCCAACGCGCACATGATATGCAAACGGCAGGACTCCAGAACGCCCTGCGGGACGCCTGGGGAGCAGGAGGACAAGTGGACGAGGACCTGCTACTCGACATGACGGACGACCTCATGGAAGACCCAGTCACGATTGAGCGTGACCAAGGCATGGCGGAGCAGGAGGGCACGTACCAGAGGGAGCAACTGGAGGCAGACATACTCCGGCTTCTACCTAGCCAGTACGAGCTCCCACATCCCGAACTACCGCCGTACCTCGAGGAGCTGGCCGAGGTGGGATTTGGAGAGAGGTCTCATACATCGTCGATGCCAACGCCAGAGGAGCCTACCCTCTCGCCGTTCGGCGACCTCAGTTTTCAGGACATGAGCTTCGTGCCGAGGCCACCCGCTGAAGAGCGTCCGCTACCACCACCACCACCTCAGCAGCGCCCGCCCATCGAGGAGCACGCCAGCATCGGCCCATTCCTGCATGCGGGGCTGCTCGACGTACGGGCGAACAGTGACTGCATCCCAATTGGCGAATCCGACGACGCTGACTTGCAGGACGAAGAGCCGAAGATCTGCCAAGGCCTGCGCGAGGAGAAGGAGGACGAAGCCCCGACAGACCTCGCCTCACCCTCACCAGCGCTACCAGCCGACTCACCCATCCCGACAGAACAGCCCACGCCAAGACACATACTTTTCCCACCCGTCACGCCTCTCACGCCAAACAAGAGCCCACAACAACGACCACAGCCAGCCAAAACCCCCATGACGACCTTGTTCATCGACCTCAGCCGCGACGAGGAGGCCTGCCCTAGCACACCTCCACGGATGCCGATCGAGGACATCACGCCCACCGTGCCACACGAGCCACGGCTGCCACCTCCGCGATTCCACATGGGCACACCAGAGAGGACGAGCTCAGCACCACCTTGCAGAGGCAACCTGAAGCAGCCAAGAGACCCCAGGAGGGCGAGGAGCCAGCCGAAAAAGGTCAGGATCTGCGACGCGGACGATGGCTTCGCGGACCCAGGCGACAGGGTGGCATCCTTCATCGAGAGCGGCGAGAGCGACCTCGACGGGGGTCGATTGTCAAAAAACTGAGAGGGAGTACGCAGGCTGGGGGGCAACTGGCCCAGACCTGCGTCCAGCCAGCCACACCAGAAGACATCGGGGATATTGGGCCCAGACTCAGAGACCCGTGCGGTGACGAGCCTACGCCCAGCGACCCCCTCCCACGGCCCCTGGCCGCCCGCGCACGATCGCACCTAGCTTCCATCACACTACATAGTTACGCCCAAGCCGATGCGAGCCTTGGGGATGCCGCATCCGCTTCAGACCACCAGCGCTCTACTAGGGAACCCCGACTCAAAAGACGCAGCAGACGAACCACCTGCACTACCAGCTCCCTAGACGCCGCAACTGTGGGCAAGGGTGGGGACCACCCACAGGACGGCGACTTCAAGCTTGAGCGCTCCAAGCGCGGACCTGAGCGACTCCCTCAGGCCGCGACCCCCTTTGCCACCAGGGTTCAGGCAGGCAACCAGCACCGCGACTGGGCGAGGCTGCAGCAAGAGTGGGAGAGCTACTCGGGCGGCCAGCCGCAGTGCCAGCAGCGTGGACCAAGGCGACACCCCTTGGCCACGCCAGAACCGACACCCCACTTCGCGGGAGCTGCGGCGGCCCATGCGGCGTCGCAACCCTGGCAGCACAGCCGCGCGAAGGCGGACCCAGGCAGCAGGTCGAGACTACCAGAGCCATCTCATCTGGAGGTCTCCCAGCGCCGGGTACCCTGGGGGTATCCCACACTTGCAGTCGACGGAGCCCGGCCCACGCGCCAACCTCCCGCCACCAGCCATTTTGGCTCGCAAGAAGACCGCAAGACAAGCAGAAAGACCCCAAGGGGGCTGGCTAGTCCACCAGTGACAGCCAAATTACATGCACACACCACGGCACACGACGAGCTAGAGCAAATCCAAGATACATACCTCGACAGCAACGACAGCAGCCCAGCACCAGCATAATCGCACCTCAACGACGTCACAGCGGTTGCAACAGCAAGAAGAGTGGCGAAGCGCAAAAGATTACTCAGACAGGCGCTTAAGGTGGAGATGTTCCCAGGCCGTGGAGCGATACCGACCAAGAACTCCTTCGAGGCGCTCGCAGACAACAGCAGTAGCGAGGACGACGCACGGCCAGATAGTACTCAGCCCCTTGGAACTGAACAACCTGAGGAGCAGGACTTGGAAGCCGCCATCGGGTGCCCGAATCGAGAGCGCCGCAGCGGCCGCCCGAGTATGCGTACTACTTGGAGGCCAACGCCTCGGTCCACAGCAGCAGAGCATACCCAATGCTCAGACGAGTCCAAACAACACAATGCACCGACCATGACCTGTCTGCGTTGGCGTGTCAGCGCGGGGCCGCCTCACTCTGCAAGGCCGTCGACGGGCGGACCTGCTCTCCCCGAGCAGCTGCGGGTTGACTCCCCCTTGCAGGTGCGAAGACGCGAGGGCATGCCTCCGACGGGAGGGTGGTCGAAGCCTTGCCCTCGCGTCAGCGATGTCGTGTTGGGGCGCGCAACCAGGTCCAACGAGCACCAACCAGCTACAGCTCCACCGCCGACTCCAGCCATAGCAAGCGTAGACCCCAATGAGCACCGGGCAGAGCCAACTCCACTCACTCTTCCACCACCGACTCCAAGTGACCCCCCTGACGGCATAACTCATCGTCTACGTAACAGCATGCTCCATGCCCAATCACACGAGCCCCTGTTCAGTCAGGCCGTGCGGGCTGGATCGGACAACTTGAACGCCGATGAGGTGTGCTGCCAATCACCACCGATCCCGCGGGAGAGGAGCACGACGCGGGCGGGGCCCACGCCCTATAAGCCAGCCGACCATGTGGAGCCCGAGCAGTCACTCCCAGCCAGCACGACTAATACCAGACAACACCTTCAACCCCAGAGGGACGTACAATCCCGACGAGCAATGCTGCCATTCAGGTGCTACCACGGCGCTATCGGACACCCGACTGGACAGCGCCAATCCATCCCCGCACCACACCGCCGCACAACCACAGCCATGCACCCCTTCCGTATTCCAACTAGGCGCAGCATAACTGCAGACGACGCTCGAGACAATCAACGCACTAGCACTGAGTGCGAGCACAGCGACGACTACCTGCGATGCGAGCGCAGGAGGCGACGCCGACAAAGAACCAGACCAGCAACACACGGACAAGTGCACAAAACCGACCTGCGCAGCGGCAGCAGCAGCATGCAGCGACGCTTTGCCAATATTGGATCACCACAGTTCCTACCGACGCAGTTCCAACAACACGTCCAGAAGCTGACATGGCACTACGACCTCGAGGAACACGACTTGCACGAGCACACCAGGCTGGCGGTGAGGCACCTCGCCCCCCCGAGACCCTCGGCGTCTGTGAAGCGGCACTACTACTTCACCGACGCGTCCTACCACGCCAAGGCGCCAGGCACATCGGCATGGGCAGTGGTACACCTGAGGGAAGACGACCAGGGCATCGCCTACTACAGACACATGTACTCCAGACATGCCCTGTCTGTCAGCGAGGAAATGGCCAACAACATCACCTCCAGTACCAGCCCCGAATTGGGAGCGTTGCTCTGGGCAGGTATCGCATGTATCCAAGAGGACGATGAGCAGGATATCGTCATCATCGGCGACAACACCGCGGCCCTGGGAGCGGCAGCTGGAACGTCGAGGATCAGATCGTGTAGGAACCGCCCACTCGCGAGGTTCACGCGTATATTATTCCAGCAACTCCAGCTCACCAAGGCCATCAGCTTCGAACATACACATGCTCATCGAGATGCCCCCTGGAATGAAGCAGCAGATATTTTGTCAAAAAAATGCGGCACTCCAACCAGCGCCACCACCACCCGCGGAAGAGCTAGTTGACATAGTACGATATAACAGCACGCTCGAATGGGCCTGGATGGTCAACCCTGCGTGCAAGGATCTACATGCTGACCCAACCTGGAGGCACGGACAGCTCGAGGAGCACGTGTCACCCCAGTTGGCTGAAGCAGACCACATCCCTGACCTTACCGCAGACAGCTACAACAAGGGCATGCTGAAGCTCAACATCGTGCAGTACAACGCTCAGTCCATGGTAGGCGACTTCACCTCCACAGACCTGCACCCGGATATCTCCAGCAAGGGGGCTCTAGTCAGAGCCCAACTCTTGGACCTTCAGGTCCACGTCGCGGGGCTGCAGGAGACTCGCTGTAAGGAGGCCGCATGGACAGGACAAGGTTTCATCGACATCCAGAGCGAGGCGCAGGACGGCAATTGGGGATGCGCTTTACTACTCAATGTGGAGATCCCGTACGGACAGCTCAAAGGGAAAGACCTGTACTTCAAGCAGTCCCAGCTCACAAAACTGTACTCTTCGGCCAGGATGCTCTTCGTCCGCGTGCATGCCCCTTTGTTCCACCACGTCATCGCCGTTGCTCACGCCCCGTACCAGAAGGCCAAGGACATCAACAGTTGGCGGGAACACTTCAGAGAGCTGTGTGACACGTGGAAGCCAGAGATCCTGCTCATCGACGCGAATGCCAAGCTAGGACACAAGGACGGAGAGGACACACTGTGGCTGGGCCAGAAGGGCCCAAACCAGCTGACAGACAAGAATGGGCATGAATTCCATGAGTCTGTCGCCAGTTGCCACCTACACGTCGTCAACACATACTACGGGAACAGCGACGACTACACATACCACAAGGACGGGGTCTCCAACCGCATCGACTACGTCGCCATGGCTCCCTGCCTGTTCAAGTGCGTCGCAGCCTGCACTGTACTGAGGGATTTCCAAAAGCCGACCGCCAAGAAGAAGAACGAGCACAGCAAGCAGAGGAGCAATGGCGCTCATAACGGCTACGACACGACTACAGACCACCTGCCCGTGCTGGTTGAAGTCGTGGGCGACATCATCGGACGCCACCGAAACTTGAAGGGAACCGCTCAGCTGGACACTAACAAACTCAAGAACCCAGAGTGCATCACCGCATTCAAGCAGGACCTCAACAGCACCAGTTTACCACCATGGAAGGCAGACGTCAATGACCATTATCACGAGACGGCGGGACTCATTGCCGAGAAGACGAAGCAGTACTTCGGACGTGACCCGCTTACACCTTGCAACGCCACAATCTCAGAGGCCAGCATGCGATTATTGCGACTGCGCAGATATGCTGAGAGCTCCACGCGGACCTACACGAACAATGGGGATCCAGCACCACTAGAAGTGTTCCGCAAGAGGCTCTGCTACGAGGCGTCGGTTTACGCCCGCGTTGAAGACAGCTGGTTTAGCTCAGTGGCAGCCCTAGCGGGCGCCTGCCAGCTCAGCCGCGCCACCGGCTGCCTCGGCATCGCGCACGACGCCGCAAGGCTTTTCATCGCCCACACTAGGGACACGTTCAGGCACCAGCTGAGTACCGACCGCAATCAGTACTTCCACGACCTCGGTAGCAAATTGGGGGACAGCAGAACAGCAAGAGACGCCAGGACCGAGTGGCAGCTGACCAAGAAGATTCTGATCCACGGCGGCCGCAAACCAAAATACGTCAGCGCGCTACCCACCATGCAGCAGCCCGACGGTACCATCATGGGCAGCCAGAGCGAGATCAGCCGTGCCACGCTGCAGCACTTCGCCAAGATCGAGTCAGCAGACATCAGGGACAAGTACGACCTCGCGGACCGCTACAACTGCAGCCGTACCCACAGATCACCACCCGACGAGGTTTCGCAGCACCTGCACATGACACTCAACGACCTGGTGGAGAGCTTCGCGGACGGCAAGAAGGGTCGAGCAGGAGGGCCCGATGGCAACCTGGACGACATCCTCAAGCTCGCGCCCGAGGAGACGGCCCGCCACTGGTATCCTGTCGTCCTGAAGACGATCTTGCGAGGCCGCGAGCCAATCCAATTCAAGGCAGGTATTGCAGTGAAGCTTCACAAGGGCAGCGGCACGAGGGCCCTACTGGAGTACTACAGGTCGATCCTCCTCAACAACACAGTGGCCAAGCACTACCACAAGTGGCTCCGCTCAACGACGTTGAGGGTCTGCAGCTGCCTGCTGAGAGTCACTCAGCATGGTGGAATCCCGAAGAAGTCAGGCGCGTACTCCACCCACACCATCAAAGCGTTCTTCGGGATCTGCAGGCGGATGCGTCTCAGCGCCGTCGGCATCCTGTTGGACCTCCGACAGGCCTTCTACTCTGTCATCCGCGAGTTCGTGCTGGGGCGGGAGGGTTGAGAAGCCCTGGCTTCAGAAGGTAATGACAGGAGGCGACCCACCTGAATGGCTCATGCCCGCCATCCAGCAGTTGATCTCAGCACCAGGCTACTTAGCGCTCAACGACGTAGACGAGAACCTTCGATTTCAGCTGGAAGAAGCACACGACATGACATTCTTCCAAGTACGGGGAGATGAGCGTTGCGCAGAGAGCCGCAAGGGCACACGCCCAGGCAACGGCCTGGCCGACCTCATCTTCAACATCAGCTTCGCGCACGCCCTGGGCCCGCTGGAGCAGGAGCTACACTCGGGGGGGTACTCATTGCAGCTACCACCAGCGGGAGATCAAGCAATTACCACTACAGGCCAGCTCCGAGGTCACGAAGGGACCCTGCCATAAGTATCCTTCATGGACGATGCGACATTCCTGTGCGTACTCAGGGATAACACAAAAATCGAGAGCAGCATCTTTGATATATTGCCCATCATTGCGAGGAGACTCAAGATCTTCGGGCACGACCTACACCCCAAGAAGACCAAAGCTCTGCTGCATATAGACGGGCACGCCAAACAGCATATCAAGGCGAGGATTTTCCAGACAAGCCCCATCACATTGCACCGCGAGGACTGCCAGCTGCTGACCAGCATTGATGCCACCACAGCTGAAGTCACGTCTCAGGGACTCACATTGGGCAATATTGTGGCAAGTGACGGCGGTGAGGGACCGAACCTTATGAGACGCATCATCGATCACAGATCAGCAGAGGGGCCCTTGAAGAAATCCATCTTCCGTCTGCCGCACATCGACCTCAAAGCCAAGATGCTGTACCTCACGGCACTGGCGCAGAGCAAGCTGACCTACGACTGCGAAGTATGGGGGCCGTTGACAGCACAACAGAAGCAGATGCTGCAGGGCAGACACATGGCGAGCCTTCGTGCCGCCGCACGGCAACAGCGACACGGCGCAGGGCACGTACATACCCTGGACGACGAAATATACTTGATATGTGATGAAGTACCGATCCACATGTATCTGCGACGACGGCGCCTGATGTACCTGGTCAGAATGGTGCATGCGGACACGCCCTTCCTTCGCCGTCTCATCGACGAGCTCTGGGAGGACAGTAAAGCCTGGAATGTACTATCGTCGAGGATCTGGATTGGATAAGAAGATTCCTACTAGACGACGAGGACATTGGCTGCGACATCAGGGGCCTTGTACGATGGTTACGAACACAGCAAGAGCAAGCCGCACAAGCCATGATTACGCGTGCATGGCTCAGGTACAAGGCATGGCAGCACGACGTATATCGACATCGGATATGGCAAAGGCAGTTCCACCGGCTTGCGCGAGACTTTGGACTGACCACGCCCAACTTCGATGGACGGGCACCTGCACAACACAGTGGCTACATATGCTATGAGCGTGGCAAGATCCTAAAAACTCGGGGAGCATGGAAGCGCCACCGCACCATGGGGCACATCGGCTATGACCTCCCCGAATTACTCGCCCGTTCGTCTACCTGCCCTGGGTGCGGGAAGGACTTCATCACGCGATCGCGCATACTCAAGCACCTGAGAAGGTGCCCCAGGTGCCTGGCTGTACTCCAAGCAATTGAAGTTCCAATGGATTTGCAGGAGGCAGCCGAACGCCGAGAAGAAGAACGAGAGGCGGTGGCGACGAGGAAGGCAATGGGTCATGGAGCTACTAAGGCGTTGGTGCCTATTCAACAGGTCATACACATCAAGCTCGCCGACCACATCGAACAGCACCAGCTCCAGCTCTCGCCTGCGCCGCCCGCAGCAGCGGCCCCTCAAGCAGCGACGCCGCCGGCAAGGACATTCGCACCGTGCAGGCCCATGGCTACTACTGCTATGTTCTTGCTGCACCTTTTTTCAGGTAGACGCCGAGTGGAGGATTTCCAGCACCACTTCGAGATGAACACTCGGGAGTGCAATTTGGTAGTATTATCAATCGACGTGCAGATAGACCCCGACAAAGGCGACCTGACGAAGCCAGACGTCGTCGAGTTTTGGTGCGCGGCGATACGACAGGGCAAAATTTTCGGCATCGTAGCTGGCCCCCCCTGCGAGACTTGGTGCTCATCGCGCTGGCACGCCGCCGAGGGAAAAGCTCCACGCCCACTACGTACACACGACTTCCCCTGGGGCATACAAGCAGCCAATCAAGCGGTGCTTCAACAGCTAGCACTAGCCAACGAGCTATACAGGACAGCTTTACTACTCATCACCACTGGCTTGCAGTACAATGTATCCGCTGTACTCGAGCATCCTGCCCCAGCTACTTGGTGTCCTCAAGCGCCGAGCAGCTGGCAGCGAGCGGAGACGCTTTGGCTGTTGGAGCAGACGAACGTCGAACTACACTACATCGACCAGTGCCAGTTTGGGCAGGCCGCGCGAAAGCCAACATGCCTGATGGCGGTGCACCTCAGTGAACTCACACAAGAGCTTGGGGCAGTACCTGGGGGACAGCTGTGCCGACATAACGGACACGACAGAGCTTGCGGACGAGACGGCCAGGGCGGCTGGAGGACCGCCCCCCTCAAAGAATATCCCTCAAAGTTGTGCAAGGCAATGGCAACGGCCTTCGCAGCCCATTGGGGGCAGCTAGCTGACGAAGAGGCATTGTGGGCCGAAACGGATGAATGCTTTCACAGGTTTTATGCCCCCCTGGACTATTACATCGAGCCAGAGCAGTTGGGCCACGACTGTCACAGGACATGGGGTATCCACCGGCGCTAGCAGCTGACACTGCAGCGCGCGGTATTACGACTGCCTGCACAAATATTTGGGATAAATTGTTGTCTGTACTATTTCATATTTGCCAGTCCACGGGACGGACCATCAGATCGCAGATTGGTACGCAGATTGGCAGCTTTACGGATTGGATTGCAGATTGTATTACAGAATGGAGTACATATTGTAATATTACAGAGTGGCAGCAGGCGAGAGAGGGTCAGCGTACCCACTGTATGAACTCAATACTGAGAGCGACCTGCGAGGATTTGTCTATCAGCATGGCTTCGTCATGGACTGCGATTGCGTGCCATTCTCGAGGGGGGGGGGCCCGTAGCGCCCATACGGGTGGGCACGATCCCTCAATGGCGACGGAGCGTGACACCCCCTCGAGTATTCTCGAGCATTCTCGAGTATTCTTACTGGTCTTTTTATTGGCTTTTCTTTCAACTCTGGCATCTGCTTTCTATGAGTATCTATCGCCCTGGGTAAGGGCAGCATAGCGCCCAGGCCCCACCGTATGTGTTTGGACATCTCTGGACATCTCTTGGCAGGCGGGCAGCAAGACCGACGGGAGTACCTCGGGCCCGCGCAGCTACATTGCAAACAGGTCAAGCAGTATCAGCGCGCAGCACGTGGGAGCCGAGCATCCCAGTCCAGCGCAGAGTGGAGTCAAGCACCACCATGACGACCAGTATGACTGGGTCAAGCACATCAAGTGGTGGTGCTACTGAGACAAGTATGACCACGGGCCCTATGCTGCACTATTTCGAACACCACAGGCATGGGCACGGTCACTGTGGATACGGCAGTACATGCGTGGCAAAGAGCTTCCTCGGCGACAAGCACTACGGCGTCATGACTTAAGTCCTGAGGAAGCCTCGAATGCGTGGGAAGACCTCAGGCAGCGTCGCCAAGTTTTGCTTGGGTTAGGACGCAAGTCCTGGGGAAGCCCCGAATGCGAGGGAACACCCCAGGCACAGTCGCTACGTTTTGCTGTGGGTATCCTGGCGGTGACTGGTCACATACAACTCGGAGGACACCAGCTGGCTGGAAGCGGGCGATTCACACGACGCCGCCGCACTACTGACCGACACCGACATCATACCCAGCACGGCCCTGCACACCTTTTGTCAAGTCAACGCTGCCCTGGTGAGGCATGGATCAAACTTCGAGACGGGCTCGATGGGCGGGGGGGAAGGACGAGTACTTCCCGCGCCCACCAGGGGGGATGGTGACGGGCAGGGGGGGGGTAGGACGGCCACTACCCGCGCCCCCGCGGTCCGCCCTAGCTCGCCACCCCCACCATCCCCATGGAGAAGGAGGAGCTACCCGAGCGCCCGAGGGCGAAGCATAGGACAGCCGAGACATCCCATCCCGACAATAATAAGTACCAGGCCTGGGGTTCGCCCCCACCGAGGGCACAGTGACCCCTAGCCATAGCGGGACGAGGTGGGACAGCCAAGACCCCCACTTGAAGTCGGCGCATGGAGGCCATGGGCGCCCACTACCATCAACACAACACCAGCAACGAGCCGACTTCCCAACGACCCAACCAGCACGCTCGACAACCCACACTCAGCCAACAAACAAACGACCGCCACACCACAACCACTCCTCTACATCAGCGCCTACCTGTACTGTAGCGTCGGGGGCTACATGATTGAGGGCATTGGATATACTACGGTTGGTCGAGTACCATGATTGGGCATGGCATACGCAGGAGTACCACCTCGACCAGCACGACTGGGACGAGGGGCACAAGTTCGAGCACTACAGAGCCAAGCAGTACTGCAGGCTCGAGAACATCAGAGTCTACCAGAAGAGAAGGGGCAGCCTGCCCCTCGGCGTGGGATATACAGCGCGAGGCGCCGAAGGGTGCATCCCCGTCGCCCTCGCGTGGCATGCGAGGGGCCGAGGCCAGCTGGCCCTAGTCGGCACGATGAGGAGAGAGCAGCCGCCAGTGCTGGCCTGCTGGAGCCCATGAGTGGCTCGGCGAGCCTCCACAGCGCGCTGCGCCGAAGGGTGGAGGTCGCCACTGCGGGGGGCAGCCTGCCCCCCGAAGCCGCCCCCACGGCGGCTGGGCTCAGCGCGCCGCGCCGAAGGGAGCCCAGCCGCCACCGCGCGGCCGCCGGCCCACGAAGAGGCCGTCGGCCTGGCCGTGCGCCGTGCCGCGCTGCCTGACGCCCGCGGGCGTGGGCGCGCGCGGCGCCCGCCCATGGGCCCTGACGGGCCCCTTTTTCTTTCTTCTGAAACCCGGCCCCCTTCTCCCTCTTCTGAGGTTTATCCGCCGACCCCAGAGGCGTGTGCGATATCCTTCTGAGCTGGATACCACACCCGACAATTTTTCGCCCCGTCGGGCATTCTCACCCCGAGAGAACTACTTTCTTGGGACCCTCCACTCGACAAATTCTGGCCCAGAACCTGCCCACGCCCCCCACCTGGCCCCTCCCTGGTCTGGCATTCTCACCCCGAGAGCACTCTGTTCTTGGGGCCCCCCACTCGACAAATTCTGGCCCAGAACCTACCCACGCCCCCCACCTGGCCCCTCCCTGGTCTGGCATTCTCACCCCGACCGAATTCTGTTCTCGGACCCCCCACTCGACAAATTCTGGCCCGGATCCTACCCACGCCCCCCACC
>CAUYUJ010017180.1:45000-61771 GCA_963575745.1 Prorocentrum cordatum | reverse complement strand
CGAGAGCACTCTGTTCTTGGGCCCCCCCACTCGACAAATTCTGGCCCAGAACAAGAGGGTCCCTAGACACAAAAGTTCGTCCGTTAGACGTACATGTTTCACAAGTTCGCCTTCTGGGTTTTCCGATGCTCCCAGACGGCCCACGAGGCCCCCAAGACCGCCCCAAAAGAAGTCTCCAAGAGTGTTCCAAAATAGCCCAAGAGGGCCCCAAGACGGGCCAACAGGCGTCCAACACGGCCCAAGAGGGCCCCGAAAACGGCCCCAAAAGCGTTCCAGGAGCGCTCCGACTGGCCTCACGAGAGCTCAATATGGTCCCAGACGGTCCAAGAGCGATCAAAGACACAGAAAACGGCCTCCAGACGGCCCAAGATGCCCCCAAGAGGCCCCAAGAGGCATCCAAGATGCGCCCCAAGAGGGCCTGTAGACGCAAAAAGTTGGCCCGTTCCCTTCGCAAAACGTATATGTTTCACACATTCCCCTTTTGGGCTATCCGACGCTCCCGGACGGCCCAAGAGGCCCACAAGACCGCACAAAGACGGTCCAAGAAGCCTCCAAGAGGGCCCCAAGACAGCCCAAGAGGGCGCCAAGACGGCTCAAGAGGCGCCGAAGACGGCCCAAGAGAGCCCCGAAGACGGCCCCAAGAGCGCTCCAGGAGCGCTCCAAGTGGCTTCCCAGAGAGCTCAACATGGTCCCACACGGTCCAAGAGCGATCGAAGACACCCGAGATGGCCTCCAGCTGGCCCAAGACGCCCCCAAAGGGCCTCCAAGATGCGTCCCATGAGGGTCCCTAGACGCAAAAAAATCACCCTCTCCTTCGTAAAACGTATAGCGTTCACAAATTCGCCTCGTGGGTTTTCCGACGCTCCAAGGCGGCCCGAGAGACCCCGAAGACCGCCCCAAGACGGCCCAAGAGGCCCCCAAGACGGCCCCACGACGGCCCAAGATGGCCCCAAGATGGCCTAAGAGGTCCCCAAAACGGCTCAAGAAGGCTCCAAGACGGCACCAAGAGGGGCCCAAGAGGGCAACCAAACATTCCAGAGTCTAGCTTTCCGTCCCACGAGCCCCAGGGGGCCCCAAGAGTGCCCCAAGAGGCCGCCAGGGGCCCCCAAGAGGCCGCCAAGACGCCCCAAGGAGCTCCCAAGAGGCCCCAAGGAGGCCTCCAAAAAAAACCCAGACGCTTCCGCATTGCGAGCCGTCAAGCCAACTGCAATGCACTCCGCGCATGCAGCCTTGCTCTTCCTCGCGACATGCTCACAATCTTGCTCGGCGCTTATGTGCTGCTGCTACGCGAACTGTTTCGTGCGCGCTGCGACGTCAACGGCCTCTTCACCCGTCCCGACTCATCTGCCACATCTTTCGCGGCGATGCTTCGCTGATCACAGCTTCCGCACGCTACTCTTGCTCCTTTCGTCATCCGGTGCTCCTCCACTTGGTTGAGGGTCCAAAGGCCGACCTCCCAGAAGGACACCCCGCACCCGGGTGTACAGCACGCAAGGCGCTCGCAAAACACGCCCCAGACCACCGGCATCACGCAAACATCTAGACCCCCCACGTATCTGCCACCACCCGCGCGCGACACCGCACCCTCACACAAGACGCCGCTAGCCAGAAACTCCTGGCCTCGCAACAGTCACAGAAAGTGTCGGCGGATGTGGCGTAAGCCTGTAGAATCAGGCTTCGCCGCCGCTGGGGCCTGCAGCTGCGAAACTGTCGCCGGTTTCATGGGCTCCTGGGAGGTCCAGCGGAGTGGAACTGCGAAACTGACGGCACGTTTGGGGGGTCTTGGGAGGTCCAGGTGGGTGATGTCACGCGCACGTCAAAATGAAACCTCGACGTCCCTGGGCGCTGTGAAATGCGAAACTGTCGCCAGTTTCGTTGGCTTCTGGGTGGCCCAACGGCGTGACGTCCTACGCGGATCAGAATGAGACTGCGCCGCCCCTGCGGCCTGCGAGCAGAGATACTGCCGCCGCCTTCGTGGGCTTCTGGGGGGCCCAGCGGCGTGACGATCTCCGCGGATCAGAATGAGACCTCGCCGTCCCTGGGGGCTGGACCAGCGGAGCTGTCGCCACCTTCGTGGGCTCCTTGGGGGGGGCACAGGCATGACGTCCCACGCGAATCAGAATGAGGCCTGGCCGCCGCATATCAGGATGAGACCTCGCCGCCCCTGGGGGGTTGCGAGCAGGGAGACGGCCGCCATTTTGGGTGGCTGCTGGCGGGGCCAGCGGGGTGACGTGATACGCAGATCAGAATGAGGCCTCCCCGGCCCTGGGGGGCTGCGAAAAGCGAAACTGTCGCCACCTTCGTGGGCTGCGGCCGGGCCCAGCGGAGAGACGTGATCCGCAAATCAGAATGAGGCCTCGCCGTCCCTGGGGGCTGCGAACTGCGAGGCTGTTGCCACGTTCGTGGGCTCCTTGGAGGCCCAGCGGAGTGATGCCATACGCAGATCAGAATGAAGCCTCGCCGTCCCTGGGGGCTGCGAAATGCCAAGCTGTCGCCATGTTCATGGCCCCCTCGTCATTGCTCCTTGGTCAGATCGCGGTCGCCGTCTTGCCGATGATATGAGTCGCACAAGTGATGCCGTGAATCGGGAACAGTTGTCTGCGGCCCCACGTTCTTTGGCGAAGCGTTCAAGGATACTGCGAATCCTTCAAGGCGTAAGCTGGAGATGAGCGGTCCAAGAGCGCGTCAGGAAGGCTGTTCGTCGCCTCTCCTCTCTGGGAACCTCGCGATCGCCAGGAGTGCCTCGGGGCGTCCGGGGAGGGGACTCTTGTTTTTTTTTGTTGTGGCGTCCTGGGAGCATATTTGGAGCCTCTTGGGGGCCTCTTGGGGGCCTCTTGGGGACCTCTTAGGGGCCTCTTGGGGCCCCGTGGCGCCTCGTTTTTTTTGGGGGGGGGGGGCAAACTCAGGACGCGCGATGTCGCGCAAGGTATTCAGAAGGAATGTGCGCACGTAAGCAGAAAGAGAACGGGCTTGACCTGCGAAGCAGGTTCGTGCATGATGTGGACGCCGCACGGCCCCAAGAAGGAGGACGGGAGAAGGATGAGCGCAGAAAGTGAAGCGTGACAAGCAAGCTCGTGGCGCTGGCTACCGCAAGCGAATACACCGACGGACCACGGTCGTGCGCTGCCGACGGCGTCGGATGGACGATGGCGGGGGGTCGTCTCAGATCAAAGAGAGGCGACCGCATCCGAGGCCACTGAAGCATCTGAAGACCGCGTCGCTTGCTTGGCAAGTGCCACGGTGTGGTGGCAATCTGCTCTTGCAGTTGCTGCCTCAGTGTGATCATCTGCTCCGAGCAGTCCACCGACAGCCGCGCCTGCGCGTCCAAGGTGTTTGACGAAGAAGTTCAAGTAGAGATGGCCCTGCTCCGTACGTCCATGAACAACCTTAAGCTCCACCGGACCGAGCTGCAACCACGTAGCCTTCCTCTCGGGCGGCTCCTGGGCATTGAAATGAAGGTCCGAGCTCGCCCACTTGCCCGTGATGCTGAGCGTCTGGAAGTACAGGTCAGCGCAAGAGTCGCCTAGACGGCGAGCGTCTGCCTCGACGATGAGAAGGCTGTCCTTCACGGGAACCCCGCGAGGAACGTGGATGAGCGAGACGTTGCCCGCCTTCATCAGGTCGAACCTTTCGCCGTAGATGTTCTGCAAGTGCGGGTCGCCAGTGGCTGATGCAGAAGATGGTGTCGCCTCCACAACTGCTAGATTCGTGAGATCGACGCTTGAAGCGTCACCTCCGTGAGAACTGGATCCCCATGCAACAGCGGTGCCGTCATTCTTGCGAGCCACGCACGCATGACCGCCACACATTGCATCTGCGACGTTCGTGAGATCGACGCTTGAAGCGTCACCTCCGTAAAGACTGTTTCCCCATGCAACAGCGGTGCCGTCATTCTTGCGAGCCACGCACGCACGAGCGCCACACATTGCATCTGCTACGTTCGTGAGATCGACGCTTGAAGCGTCACCTCCGAAAGAACTGTGCCCCCATGCAACAGCGGTGCCGTCATTCTTGCGAGCCACGCACGCAGTGCCACACATTGCATCTGCTACATTCGTGAGATCGACGCTTGAAGCGTCACCTCCGTGAAGACTGAGTCCCCATGCAACAGCGGTGCCGTCATTCTTGCGAGCCACGCACGCCTGAGTGCCACACATTGCATCTGCGACGTTCGTGAGATCGACGCTTGAAGCGTCACCTCCGTAAAGACTGTTTCCCCATGCAACAGCGGTGCCGTCATTCTTGCGAGCCACGCACGCCCAACGACCACACATTGCATCTGCTACGTTCGTGAGATCGACGCTTGAAGCGTCACCTCCGCCAGAACTCACTCCCCATGCAACAGCGGTGCCGTCATTCTTGCGAGCCACGCACGCACCACCACCAACACTAGCACACATTGCATCTGCGACGTTCGTGAGATCGACACTTGAAGCGTCACCTCCCCAAGACCTCTCCCCCCATGCAACAGCGGTGCCGTCATTCTTGCGAGCCGCGCACGCCCAACGACCACACATTGCATCTGCTACGTTCGTGAGATCGACGCTTGAAGCGTCACCTCCGTGAGAACTGAGCCCCCATGCAACAGCGGTGCCGTCATTCTTGCGAGCCACGCACGCCACATCGCCACATTGCATCTGCGACGTTCGTGAGATCGACACTTGAAGCGTCACCTCCGTAAGAACTGCCTCCCCATGCAACAGCGGTGCCGTCATTCTTGCGAGCCACGCACGCACTCAAGCCACAGTTCGTCGGGCCCTGCACGTTGTAATGGATGACGCGCACGTTGGAATGGATGCGCTCGCCATGGGCAAGCGAAACCATCGACAAAATCAGTAGCGTCCGCATTGTCTTTTGGTAGGTCGCCATCCCGGCGAGCTGAAAGTGAGAGGAGAACACGCAAGAGTTCGGTATGCACGGAAGGCAAGTCAAGGTACAACCGTGGCTGCTGCTCGAGCATAGGCCTCCAAGATGTTCTGCTACGTCATCGGCCTCCTCCTCCTCCTCCTCCTCGCCCTCCCCCTCCTCGCCCTCCCCCCCCAGGTGAACGGGCAGAACGGCCGCGGCAGGGGCAGCGGGCCAAACTGGTTCCTCCTGGTTGTAATCTTGCGCGCGTGTGTCGTGGGTGCGGAGCCGGCTGGCACGGCTAACCCATGCCCTCCTCTGGAGGGCGCCCTCTACGGGATTCGGATGGGGGGAGGGCTCGGGTCCTCTAGGCACGGGTCGGCGGATCGGTTTCCTCGGAGCCCTTCCTCTCGGTCCTCTTCGGTATGGCTCGGGGGCGGGGTGCTACATAGATCTTTGTATGGACGATCAAATGATTTATGATTGGTCTGTCCTTTTGTTTTGGGCCCTTCGGGTGGCTTCTCGGTGACACGGCAAGAGCCGCTTCACTTTTTGCAAGGATTGGACGTGGGAGGGGTTCGCGGCAGCTTTTGGACACATTCTGTCTACATCTGCATCTCTGGCGGCTGGGCCAAAACACGCCTGGCTCGCGGGCGGGGCCACCTTTTGCCAGCGCGCAGAAGGGGTAGGGGGGGGACTTTTCAGAAAGAGACTGCTTCTTACAAGGCGCGGGCATTACATTTACAGCCAAGGCCCGCGCCTTCTCACAAGCAGGTGTGTTTCTGAGAAGCCTCCCTCCCTTCCGAACCCCCCTCCTGCGCGTAGCCGAACCTCGCAGGCGCACACGGCGCGCGGGGCAACATGGGCCAACAGAAGATCTTAGCAGGACCGGCGCAAGAAACAACCTGACAGGGGAGGTGCCTACTCATGGGGCCTTCCTCTGGACCAGAAATCCCACCAGCCCTTTAGGGCGTAGGTGCCGTTCGGGGAGGGGTTTACGCCTCCCCCTGCCCACTCCCCTGGACCTGGGCGAGGGGTTCCGCGGGTAATTGGAGCGCCCAACACGGCCTCGGCGAGGAAGCCAAAATCACTGGCTTTACGAAGGTTTTGGCATCATTTTGGCCTCCTCGGGGGGGAAGGCTAATTGGGGACCCCCCGTCCTCTGATCGATCTCACCCAAAAATGCTCAAAGATGCCCCCCAAGGCTCCCAAGGGTGCCCCAAGAGGGCCTCAAGAGGTGGCCAGGAGGTTCCAAGAGGCCCCCAAGAGGCTCCTAGGATGCCCCCCCAGAGGCTCCCAGGAGACCCCCAGAGGCCCCAAAAGGCCCCGCACCCAAGACGCTCCAAGAGGCCTCGGCGAGAACGCCAAACTCATTGACGTTACAAAGACTTTGGCCACATTGTGGCCTCCTGGGAGTGGGCACAAATAAGGATGACTCCCCCGGGAGCCCGGTCCGGTCGATTTTTTTGGGGGGGTCCGGCCAAATTCCCCGATTCCCCTGATTCCCCCGATTCCCCCGATTCCCCCGGGGGGGTCATCCGCTCCCGAAAATACTGGAAGGACTCCTCAGGTGGCCTCGAAATGGCCCCAGGACGCCAAACGAGCGCTCCAATACGCCCAAGGTGGCCCAAAGACGGGCTACGAGGCCTCCTAGACGGCATAAGAGGTCCCCACGAGGCCCCAAGAAGCCTCCAAGATGCGTCCCAAGAGGGTCCCTAGACGCAAAAATTCGTCCGTTAGACGTACATGTTTCACAAGTTCGCCTTCTGGGTTTTCCGATGTTCCCAGACGGCCCACGAGGCCCCCAAGACCGCCCCAAGACGGTCCAAGAAGTCTCCAAGAGTGTTCCAAAATAGCCCAAGAGGGCCCCAAGACGGGCCAACAGGCGTCCAACACGGCCCAAGAGGGCCCCGAAAACGGCCCCAAGAGCGTTCCAGGAGCGCTCCGAGTGGCCTCCAAGAGAGCTCCATATGGCCCCAGACGGTCCAAGAGCGAACCAAGACACAGAAGACGGCCTCCAGACGGCCCAAAATGCCCCCAAGAGGCATCCAAGATGCGCCCCAAGAGGGCCTGTAGACGCAAAAAGTTGGCCCGTTCCCTTCGAAGAACGTATATGTTTCACAAATTCCCCTTTTGGGCTTTCCGACGCTCCCGGACGGCCCAAGAGGCCCACAAGACCGCACAAAGACGGTCCAAGAAGCCTCCAAGAGGGCCCCAAGACAGCCCAAGAGGGCGCCAAGACGGCTCAATAGGCACCGAAGACGGCCCCAAGAGCGCTCCAGGAGCGCTCCAAGTGGCTTCCCAGAGAGCTCAACATGGTCCCACACGGTCCAAGAGCGATCGAAGACACCCGAGATGGCCTCCAGCTGGCCCACGACGCCCCCAAAGGGCCTCCAAGATGCGTCCCATGAGGGTCCCTAGACGCAAAAAATCACCCTTTCCTTCGTAAAACGTATAGTGTTCACAAATTCGCCTCGTGGGTTTTCCGACGTTCCAAGGCGGCCCAAGAGGCCCCGAAGACCGCCCCAAGACGGCCCAAGAGGCCCCCAAGACGGCCCCACGACGGCCCAAGATGGCCCCAAAATGGCCCAAAAGGTCACCAAAACAGCCCAAGAAGGCTCCAAGACGGCACCAAGAGGGGCCCAAGAGGGCAACCAAAAATTCAAAAGTCCGCCGACCCCTTGTGGGTCTCTAGGCGTGTGAGATAGTTCCCCTCCCTCTAGTCCCCCCCTGGGACCCCCAAACCGGCGATTTGACCCCCCCCTGGATGCCCCCCCCCCCCGGGCCCGGCACGAACGACTCACGGAACTTTTTCGGGCCCAAGAGGGCCCCAAGACGGGCCCAGAAGGCCCCAAGTGGCCTCCAAGACGGGCCACGAGGTCCCCGAGACGCCAATTGGGCGCTCGAAAACGCCCAAGATGGCCTCAAGTCGGGCCCCGAAGTCTCCAAGACGGCCCCGGAGGTCCCACATAAGCCTCCCAAGAGGGCCCCGAAATGCTAAAACTTGTGAGTTTCCATTATGTTTTACGGTGTTTGTTGCCTTTTCCGCCTTTTTCGGCTTCCCGACGCTCCAACACGGCCCCCGGGGCCCTCAATACCGCACCGAAGCGGTTCAAGAGGCCCCCAAAATGGCCCCAGGACGGCCCAAGATGGCCCCATGACAGCCCTAGAGGCGCCGAAGACGCCCCAAGAGGGCCCCAAGACGGGCCCAAGAGGGGGCCAAGAGGGGGGGAAAAACATATCATATCGAGGCTTCGGCGCCCAAGCGCCCCCAGGAAGCCCCAAGAGGTCCCCCAAGAGGCCCCCAAGAAGCCCCCAAGAGGCCCCAAGCAGGCCCCAAGAGGCCCCAAAGAGGCACCCAAGAAGCCCAAAATAGCTCCCAAAGGGCCTCCAAAGTATGGGCGGTACCATTTGAGGCACACGGACGACGTACCTCGCGTGGTACTTGGTCGGTACCACTTGAGGTATCCGAGAGGCCGACCACGAGATCCCAAATAATATTCCACTGGCCTCATACTCACAACCCCGGCACGGCAGCGGGATTCGCGGGACGCGCCTCGGGCCATTCGAGAAATATCCCTCTCAGAATCCACGACAAGATCCTCACTTGTCCTCGTCCTCCTCTTCCTCCTACCCCTTCTTTTCCTCCTCCTTCTCCTCCTCCTCCTTCTCCTCCCCCGTCGTTTCCGTCTCCTGCTTTGTTCCTCCCCACTGTCCACAGCGTTCGCGCGCTGCCCGACGCGCTGCAGCGCCTTCGTGGAAGTCCCCCAGAGGCCCCGAAACGGCCCCCCAGTGGCTTCAAAACTGCACTCCTCGAGCCCCCGAGAGGCGTGCCGCGAGATCCCTATACACATACTTGAAGCCTCTAACTCATAACCCATGACCCAGCACCTTGCCTCCGTGTCCCCCTCCTCCTCCTCCCTTGCCTCCTCCTTCCCCATACACATACCACAAGCCTCTACCCCACGCCCCATAACCCAGAGCCTGATCTCAGTGCCCCCCCCTCCTCTTCCTCCTCCGCCACCTCCTCGTCGTCCCCCTCCTCTTCTTGCCCCGGTTCACCTCATCCTCTTCGATGCTTCTCCCCCCCCATTTTCCGCCTCACCCCCCATCCTTCTCTCCCCGTCCTCCTTTTTCTCCCCAGCACGCGCGCCCGATTGGGCATCATGTGCATGTCTTGCACTTCAGAGTGCCCTTCTTTGCGTCGCGCGGGACATTGTGCGGGTCGGGGAACGCCGACTTCGGTAGTCTCCTCTTGCATGCGCCGGTGCACTGATACCCTTGGTAACTGCGCGCGTTGAACCCGAGTTCCTCGCAGCCTCTGCACACCACTTTGGTTCCTTTCGCCTTTCTATGATGTTCCACTTGCGTCGGCTTCAAGTGTCTCGTGTCTGAGAACGCTCCTCCGCACGCCGCGCACGTCAGTGCCTTCGCGTCCGCCTCGGCTTTCCGTTTGCGATTCGCTGCCTCCGCATTCCCCCGTCGTACCTCTTTCTCTCGTTCTTCCGCGCATTTCCGACAGAGTCTTCCGCCCGCAGCATTGTGCTTCTTCTGGGCTTCGGACATCCCCGCCCCCTCTTGGAACTCCGACAGGCAGTCGCTGTTGGAACACCGCAATGTGACCACGCGTTTTTTATTATTCGACGCAGGCGTCGCCCTCTGACGTTCTCCCGCACATTTCCGACACAATCTCTGGCCCGCTGCGTTCTGCTTCTTCTGAGATTCCGACATCTCCGCCTTGTCGTCATACAGCGACAGGCACTTATCGTTCGAACACCGCGCTGTTCCAACACTCTCGTTCCACTTCGCGCTGCCAGTGCGCGAGTTCTGTTTCGCCTTGACATCCCTGCACTTTGCGCAGTACATTGTCCTAATCCTTTTCGTCTCCCCTTTTTCGAGCGCCGCGTCCGCGTTCCGACCGCTACCTTGCCGCGCCGCGTCGTCACCCTCTGCTCTCATTGCCCAACCTCTGCACGTTGTGCACCATTTTGAACCTGCGTTTTTCATCTCCTCCGTGCATTCTTTGCAGAACGCCGGTCTGTCCTTCCTCTGGAACTCGTACTTCGTGAACGCCTCTACCAACAACCTCCGCCGGCAGCGCTCGCACTGGTCTCGTGGCATTAGTTCCGCCTCCCATTCATCCCAATCGAAGCTCTCCCCTCGTAGCACCTGCAGCAGTTTTTTCGCGCCCTCCATCTCACCTGCGTTGTGCGGTCTCCTGTCAAAAGGCCGGAAAATCAGAAGGTCCTGTCGCCTGCGCACGCGCGCGATGGCAACGTAACTGGACATCCAACTCACGCCGCGCCCTCTTTCAAGGTCAGCTATCACTGCGGCCATGGTCCGGCCCTGCGCAGAGTGCGCCGTCACTGCCAAAGACGGGGTTATCATAAACTGCGTGCGCGTCACACTCAACACTGGATGTTTCCGATACCCGTCCAAGAACCATTGCCGCCCTTTCGATGGGAAGATCGGATGCAGCCCTGGCTCCCTCCCTGGCAGGTGCCACTCCTTCGTATGGAAGTTCAACACTATCACTCTCGGTAGATGCAACAACACTTCCTCGTCTTCATCCCCAGTGACCTCGCCCTCGTGCAACGCCCATCCATGGATCGTCGCTGTGCGCCCCCGCAGGAGCTTCTTCTTTGATCGATCCAAGTGATCTCCCAAAGCCACGGGCATCCCTTTGGCCAGTGGCAGCCACCCGGGCAGAATTGCACACTCCTTCTCGTGGTACCCCAACCAACGTACCTTATCCTCCACCGTGTACGGCCGCCTCTGTTCCCCCCCATGGCAAGGGCGGTCCCTGGCTGCGACCCAGAGCAACTGTTCTCCTCGCTCTTTGGCCCACTGCGCAGCTCTCTGCTTCCCGACGTGGCAACGAATGTCCTGGTTCGCATAAATGGCGACAACTTCTACAAATTTCTCCTCCCGAAACCGCGCGTCTTCTGCCGACGTCGCGACGAGCTTCCTCTTGTCCCGCTCACTTTTGCAAGCCTCGCACTCTAACTCGTTGCGCGTCGCAATTGCATCTCTGTCCTCGACGCAGCGCGCTTTCCCGCGCGCCGGTGCCCCGTTCACCCACGACCCCGGAACATCCGTCGGTCTGCCATGCAAAAAATTGCGCGTGCGTTCAGACAACTTTCCTCGGCGAAACTCGTCCTGCACTCCAAGAAACCAGTCGTCCTGGTCTTCCACGCGCTTGCACTCCGTCAACTCCGTCATTCCCTGCACTGCACCATCGCCACCCGCTCCCCGAAAGATATACTGTCCGTGGTCCTCTGTGGCACCCGGCGCGTATTTCCTCGCTTTTTGCAAATACGACGTGGGAAGCGCATTAATGGCTGTCCCAGATGGCGGCTCCAATTTGTAGAAATCCCCGCAGAACAGCACATTCACGCCCCCGAAGGGCCTGGTGACGCCGTCTTCACCTACCTTCGCGTCGCTTGCAGCTGACATGCACGACCGCAAGTGCGAGTCTAGCTCTGCAATGAAGTTCGCGCTGACCATGCTCACCTCGTCCACAATCAGCCACTTCCACTGTGACATGCGCTGCGCTGCTTGCTCTTTCTTCGTTTTCTTCTTTGTCTCTGCGTTGGCATCGCCCGCCGCGTCCTTCTCTTTCGTTTTGTTCACGCCGAGCCCAAATGCACTGTGAATCGTATTCCCGTCGAGAGCTAGCGCGTTTGTAGCCTGCAACGCTGCCACCTGGAAATCTACGCCGCGCGCCCACCCCAGCTCTTTTTCGAGCAGCTCCTTCCGGATATTGCCCATGACGAAACTCTTCCCAGTCCCCGGGCCACCATGCAACATCCACGCGAAGGGCTGCATATCAGAACCGCTCTGGCCTGTTTTCTTGCCGCTCGCGGACCTCCCGAATTCTTGCGCCAACGCGCGATCTGCCACCTTCTCAGCGACGCTACGCTGTCCCGCGTTCAACCCGTTCTCCGCGAGCCCTTCCCTCCATCTCCGCACACTTGACGCTGTTGCTTTCTTGGCCGCCACCACCCCTGGGGCACCTTCCTCCCCACCCGCGCCGCTGCCTTCTGCGGCCCTCGACGCCGCGGCCACCGCTTGCGCTTTCTGCGCCTCCGCGTCATCCCACCTCAACGCACCGCCCCCATCCGCGTTTGTTGCGCTTTCCGTTCATCCGACCAGTGCTCGCGCCCCACACGGCGTCGCCCCTGGCCATGGCCTCCCGGCTCCTCTCCTTTTCGCACTCCGCATCTACATTTGTCCGCCTGTCCTCTTTCTCCATGGACGTACCTCCCGCATGCGTCTTCCGCCTTGTCGCCGCGTCGACAATTCTCGGATCCAGTTCTTCATCGCTGTGCAGCTCGTACTCGTGTTTGACCAGGTCTTCGCCCGTGACTGGTCGCAGATCCACCACGCCCATGTAGTTCTGCACGTACCTCTTTGTTTCTTCACATGGCATGCCTTTCTTTAACCACTCCAATGACGCCTCCGCCCACGACCCCTGCGCTCCGCGGAGGCCCCGCAGGCGCGGCACTCCACATTCGACGTCGTCACGCAGCGTGAACGCCCGAAAATATACCATCAACAAAAGCCCGTTCCTATCCTCCTGCCCCGCCCCGTGCTTCGGCTGCGGCGCTCCATGAAAACTGGGGTTCCTCGGGCGCTCGTTCCGCACCAGCACCCACGTGTGCCTCAGAGTTTCCAACTCCGGAACATCTGGGAATGGTACCCACGAAGAACTCCCCCATCCCTCCTTGATCACATAATCAACTCCGGCTTTCAATTGGGGTCCAGCCTGCGCACCGCCTTCGTCAGTATCCGCTCTCTGCTGGTCTGCTTCGCGGACCTTCTGCATCCCGGACAGCGTCAGCTCCGCCTGGTACTCATTGCTGGCCGCGGCTGCCAGCACTGCTCCGCCGCGGGGAAACGCTGCCAACTCGATGCGCCAATATCGCAAGAACTCATACAACGATAGGTGTGCCAAGTCGGGCGCAGCAGGAGCGTCAAGCGGGCGCATGCCATACAAGTACACTGGACTCTTAGATACAATTCGAACCTTTTTCGACCCTTCTCGTTTGTCCGCTTCCAGAATCCCCGAGGCTGCTACGGTAACACCGCCCCCGTCAGCACAGAGCCGCTCCGCCATACGCACGGCTTCTGCTCCCGGGATCATGGCAGTCTTCGCAGTCTTGATACTCTCGGCACCAGTCACGTCTCTGGGGTCTCGGTACGCTCGCAGATTCGCACTTTCCTGCGCTGGCCGCACCACGCCTCTCCCGTACATGTCACTCAGGAACCTCTTCATGTGCCTGTTCGCCCGGTACGCCGCGGCCCTGTCTTTCGTCTGCTCCGCCAGCGCGTGGCGGCCTTTTTTAATCTCCCTCACCTCGTTGAACGACGGGGCACACCGCTTGCACTGATAGTCCGCCGCATACCCCGCTGCTGCATTCTGCGCTCTTTGCGCTGCCAGAACCATGTCGACGCGTTTCGCTTGTACCTCTTGTACTCTTCTACCAGCCCCTTTCAGAAAATCTGTCGGCAGCTGTAGCAGTTCGTGCAAGGGGGTATACTGGTGCAAACGCTGAACGAAGACTTGCACTTGCACTTGCACGTGCCAGGGGCCCACGAAAGCGGCGACAGCGTCGCAGATCGCAGCCCCCCAAGGACGGCGACGTGCCCTGATGGCCTGCATAAGACAAGCCTCCGTCGGGCCCCCCATGGGCCCACAAGAGTGGCGCCGAGTTCGCAGAGCACAGCCCCCCAGGGCCAGGGAAGTCTTATGATAACCTGGGCGCGGCACCATTCTGGTGGGCCTCCGTATCCTCCTGGTGCCCAGCGTACACGGGACAAGAAGACTGGAGGGCGGGAGAAGGAGGTGCACGGCACAATGCTCTACTCAAAACAAGTACCTAAACCGCCTGAGGGTTGGGTAGAAAGAGCGAGCCACATGGCCCCACTCCACCCCTACGGAATTGCAGGGGGCAGACGTCGAAACCAAGGTTTGCGGAAGTTCTCGCTCACTCCTGGGAATGATGTCGCCCCGGAATGCTTTCCAACAGAGCGCGTCGCCGAGCGCGTTCGAAGCGGATCTGAATCGGGGCACGCGGCTGCTGCAGCCCGAGGTATGACCCGAAAACCATCAGTCACACAAGTGGGAAGAAGAGTGATGGGGAGGGTGTAAACTAAAGCGATCTGGAAGAAGCAGGTCATCTGTGGATACCGCTTCTATGGCTGGGTGCGTCTTCGACCTTTGGAGGGGTTGCTCGGGGCGAACTTGGGATCCTTTTGAAGACTTGCGGGCTTTCCTTCGGCTCGCTGCCCGCGCCTTCAAATTCTGAAGAAGCGCTGTTGAACAGCTTCGGCACCACCGTGCACCATATCTGCAATCGTGCCCCCTGGCACGTTGACGCGTGCTAAAATGTCAAGTTCTGTCTGGTAGGGTTTCTGTAACCTTGCTAAGGGCCCCCTGCCCTCCTGGCACGCACGCAAGCCCATGCACCGCCCCCTGTTTTCGAGGCTCTATCGGTGCCCAGACACGTCCCTGCCGCTCTCCAAGGCGTCCAAGACGCCCAGGATGGCATCCCACACGGACCTGGGAGGCTACCAAAGCCGCCAAGATGGCCCACGACGCCTCCGAGACGGCCCACGAGGCCCCAAAAAGCCCCAAGAGCGCTCCAAGAGGACCCAAGAAATCCCCATGAGGGCCCAAGAGACAAAAACAATTGATTTTCATTTTGTTTGTCAATGTTTATCACGTTGTCGCCTTTTCGAGTTCCGACGCTCCAAGACAGCTCCAGGGGGCCCCAAGAGCGCCCCATGATGGCCCGAGAGGCTTCCGAGAGGGTCTCTAGACGTCCCAGGAGGGCCTCAGAAGAGCCTCACGGGCGCCCATGACACACAACGTTGCCCCCCGACAGGCCCAAGAGAGGCCCGAGAGGGGGAACATACACCGACACTTCGATCCTTCTGCCCGAAGAGCCCCCCAGGAGGCCCCAAGAGGCGTCCGAGAAGCCCCAAGGGGGCCCCGAGAGGCCCCCAACGACCCCCAAACAGCCCCAAAGAGGCCGCAAAGCTGCATCCAATAAGCTCCCGGGAGGCCTCCCACGATATCCCAGCGAACATCCAAGATGCTTCCGGTACCCTCTCGAACAATCGCCACCGAGCCTGGTGGACTGCCGCGGTGGCGGGACTTGCCGCAGGCAGCTGGATTAAAGTGGGCCCCCCTCTCCTGGAAATCTCTTGGACCTCCTGGTCCGCTTTTGGGGGCCAAGTGCAATCCTCTGGAACCCTTCTTGGGACCCCCGTGATACCTTTTGCCTTGAGCCGAGCTGGAGCCCTTGGAGTGACTACTCAGAGCAGCCCTGCAGACTCTCAAAGACCGCAAAGACCCGAAGAGAGCACGGTGGCGGTCTGGGCCGAATCAAAGCCACCACATGTCGCCGCCGCTTACACACTGCGAAGCCCGTCTCTCATGGGTACTGGGGCACGTGGCGACGGCACCTGGCTCTCATGGGAGCTCGAAACTGCCGCGCAAAGTTCGGCACCGGCGACGACAGTCTGGCACCTTTTCGACTTCTGGACGGCGCCTGGCGACTGAAGATGGCTGCCAGCATGAGTCCAAGTGGCCGCAGAGACCCCCGGAGAGGAGTCGAGAGCCCTTTACTCTGTCTGTTCACTGCCGCAACCTACTCATCATACGGATCGATCATCTCTGATCCATCATCTTGCGACTCCTCCCCCATTCACCTCCTCATCATCATGATCATCGTCGTGATCATCATCACCGTTATCACCACCGCCGCCGTCATCAGCATCATCATCATCACCATCATCCGCGAACTCCTCGCCATCGTCTCCCCACTTCATCCATCCTCATCGTCCTGCTCATGATCACCATCAACGCAAGCATCATCAGCATCATCATCATCACCGTCATACGCATCATCATGAGCATCCTCGTCATCATCGTCGTCTGGAACGGTTCGTATACATGCTACTGCGCTGACCTTCTGAGACAGGATGGCGGGTGGGAGTGAGGGAGACGACCGGCAGGCGGAATGGATAGCTTGACCCCTGCCCGCCCGCTAGCCGTCACGCTCACTTTTGGCGTAGCCATCTCCCCCCTGCCAATGGTCGCCGAAGCCTCAAGATAGCCTGAAGAGCACCCAGGGGGAACCGAAGAGGGGCTCAGGTGGCCCCAAACCAGGCGCAAGAGCGCCCCTAGAAGGCGATGCGTAGGCTATCGACGGGCAGCCCTGGTTGCAGCTCCCCCTCTCCACTCAACGTCGCACATGATCGCCCCAAGAGGGCCAACGCGGCCCCCAGAAACATTCCAAAACAAAAAAAACTGAAAAGGCGCCGAAAACGCACCAAAGAAGCTACCAAGAGGCAACAAAGGGGCCCGAAAGGGCCCCCCCCCGAGCTGCCAAGCGGCTCAAAATGTCACCTGAACCGCGGAGAAGTCGCCAAGATGCCTGAGTAGGCTCCCCAAAAGCCCTCAAGGAGATGCCCCAAGAACCTCCATGCATCCAGTAAACCACTGGCTTTTCTGTTCGCCAACCTCCTCTTTGTGTGCGTTTTCCCCTTCCCTCTCCTTTCTCCCTCCTCCATCCCCTTCCCGCTTCGAATGATAACGACTGCCCCTCCTTGCTCCCGCGCTTGCCTGATCGCGCCAACTCGCATGGGCATCGTTTCTATATGAGCTGGTTGGGGCACGGGACGCGCCAAGCACTTCTCCAATTGCTTTCCATTCGTGTCTGACACTGTCATGAATGTGGCCCAAGCCAGACTCCTGCCCCCCTTTGTCCCATCTGCTCTGGGACACCGCTTGCTGAAAGAGATCAGCGCGCTCACCGCATGCGAGACGTGAGACAGCACTCCCCGCACCGCCGACCCCCAAAACGGACCGTGCCCAAAACGGAACGGGAAACCCTGTCGCAGGAGGAACGAAATG
>CAUYUJ010017180.1:15000-32500 GCA_963575745.1 Prorocentrum cordatum | reverse complement strand
GCGTAGCCATCATCACCAACATCACCAGCAACAGCAAGAGCAGCCGAGGCACCAACATCATCATAAGAAGTATCAGCAGCATCATCATCAGCATCATCACCATCACTAACACCACTATCATCATCATCATCATCATCATCATCATCATCATCATCATCATCATCATCGTCATCATCACCAATATCATCACCATCACCAGCAGCAGCACCATCACCGTCATCAGCATCAGCATCGATACTATTACCAGCCACACCCTCAAGTCCTCCTCATCCTCGTGCTCATCCGTAGCATCGTCCTCATCAGCATACACATTAATAGCAGCATCATCAGCATCGACAGCGACATCAGCATCAACATCATCATACTCAGCAGCATCATCATCAACATAACCATCTTCATCACCAGCAGCATCGCCGTCATCCTCATCATCACCATCAATAGCAACATCACCATCATCACCACCATCGTCCTCGTCATCGCCGACATCGTCATCACCGTCATCATCATCAGCATCAGCATGCTCACCATCATCATCATCACCAACAACAACATCGTCATCGGCAGTGTCGTCATCATCATCAACAACATCACCATCACCAGCATCGGTTTCATCATCCGCCATGCCCTCACCAACATTATCATCCTCAACATCGTCATCCTCAACATCAACATTGGCAACAACGTCATCCGCATCAACATCCGCATAAGAAGGATCAGCATCAACATCAGCATCATCACCAGCATCATCATCTTCATCGGCATCGTCGCCAGCATTAGCCGTATTAGCATCATCATCAGCAACACCGTCGTCGTCATCATCAGCAGCATCAGCATCAACATCCGCATCAGCATCAACATCACCGCCATCATCCCCAGCATCAGCATCAGCATCACCAGCATCAGTCAGAGCATCATCATCAGCAACATCGTTATGTATCATCATCATGAGCATCATCACCGCCATCGTCATCATCGTCCCCATCATCTCCCAGCCAGCGAGCCCACACAGCCCACGCATCCCCCCACACTCATCTCCCTCCTCCCCGTATGGATACTGCCCTCCCCTACCCCCCGAAGACGCTGGTGAGGTGTTCTGGCCTCCTCCGCGTATTGTGTTTGTGCACGCACAAGATGCAGCATACTTGAGAGCTCATATGTGGTGGTTCCAATCCGAGCGTCCTGAATCCCTTCAGAATGGAGCTACCAATGCAACGTTGGCTCCAGTGTCCCGTTCCCAATCCTTCCGAATGATGTGCCCGCTGCAACGCTGACCTCGTTTCATGAGTTCGGTTCTTCCAACGTGTGCTGCTGCTGCAACGCTTCGGTTCCGCGCTTCCCGTCTTTCCAAATCGCGCTCCCCCTGCAACGCTGGTCTCATGTCAGCGGTTTCGGTCATTTGAAGGCTCCTGCTGCAACGCTGATCTCAAATTGCGCGTCTCGCTTTCCAAACCGTCCACTTGCATGCTCCGCCTGGTGTCATTCATGTCTGGCTTCCCGCTGGCCCCGTTGTCGACATACATCGCGTTCTCGACGCGACGTCGGCTGTGGTCGTGCTCTGCTATGTGTGCACATGCAGTGCTACAACACGCATCGCGTACCCTATCGGGATCATTGCCCTGTTCGACATCCGACTGTGCGAATAGAGAGGAGGTCCACGCAGTGGTAAGGGGTGGGAGGGAGGGGTAGGACGTCAGACATGACGCTTGCGCACCTAACTTGTCCTCCCCCCTCCCGTCTCCATCCCACCTTCACCTCCTCTCCTTGACCAGACCCATACTATATGGCTGTGGTTCCGACGTGGAAGTGCTCATCGTCCTCATCCTGCTCCTCCACCTCCCCTCCTCCTCCTGCTCCTTCCCCCTATTCCGCATCCTCTTCACGTGGGGTCTCTCATGTTGGCCCCGTGCGCGGAAGCGCCGAGGGCAGCGTTGGCGCGACTCGAGGCTCAAGGACCGCCTCCTTCCCAGCCTCCTCCTCCTCCTCCTCCTCCTCCTCCTCCTCTACATCGCCCGCCTCTCGGCTCCTCCTCTTCCACCTCCACAGGCTTCGCTTCCTCCTCCTCCTCCTATTCCCTCTCCTCCTCCTCTTCCTCCGCCTCATCCTCGTCATCATCACCATCGTCATGATCGTCCCATCACCACCATAATCAACATCATCATCAGCACCAACATCAGCATCAGCATCAGTATCAGCATCAGCACAATCATCAACATCATCATCATCATCATCATCATCATCATCATCATCATCATCATCATCATCATCATCATCATCATCATCATGATCATCATACTCATCAGCATCATAACCATCATCATCATCAACATCATCACCATCATCATCATCATCATCACCATCATCATCATCGTCATCAGCATCATCATAATCATCATCAGCATCAACATCACTATGACCATCATCATCATCATCACCATCATCATCATCGTCATTATCACCATCATCATCAACAGCAACATCAAAACCATCATCAACATCACCATCACCATCAACATCATCATCATCAGCATCATACTCGTAATCATCATCACCATCATCATCATCATCTGCGTCAACATCAACATCAGCATCATCATCAACATCATCAGTATCAGCATCATCGTCATCATCATTATCATCCTCATCAACAACACCATCCTGATCATAAACACAATCATCATCAGCAGCATCATCATCATCGTCATCAACATCATCAACATCATCAATATCATCATGATCATCATCATCGTCATCATCATCCTCGTCCTCATCCTTATCACAAGCATCATCATCATTAGAATAATCATCCTCATCCTCATCATCGTCTTCCTCATCATCCTCATCTTCCTCATCATTCTCACCATCCTCATCCCCCCCTTATCATCACAATCATCATCATCATGATCAGCATCCTCACCATCACATCATCATCATCATCATCATCATCATCATCATCATCATCGTCATCGCCGTCGTCGTCGTCGTCGTCGTCACCACCACCATCATCATCATCATCATGATCACCATCGTCATCCTCATCCTCCTCATCATCATCATCAGCATCACAGTCATCACCATCAACAACATCACCAGCAGCAGCAGCAGAGGCAGCAACCGAATCATCCTCATCCTAATCCTCATCATCAACCTGCCAACGCATGCCCACTCATCACCCCGCTCATCCTGCCCCATCCCCCATCACCCCCCTCCCCCTCCCCTCATCGCCGTGACTTGACCCACGTTATATGGCTGTGGCTTCGAAAATCAAATACTCCTTCTGCTCCACCTTCCCTCCTCCTCCCCCTCCCCTCCTCCATCGTTTTCCGTAATGATCAGCAAATGCTCCCTGTCGCACCCTGAGACGTGTCGGTAGGGCGGGCCGAACATTTTGCCCAAGACTTTCACACAGGTTATGATCCTGAAGCTCAGAATTTGGCACTGTTTCAAAAATGCAGGGCGGGTGGCTTTCAAAATGTGGCTCTCGTCCCAGCGCCGCGCGCATTCGTCTTGCGATTGTAAAGAATTTCACGGATGAAGGGCGGGTGGTTTTCAAAATGTGGCTCTCGCCTTAGCGCCGGGCGCTTTCGTTTTCTAAGTGTGCGGGAGTTTCCCATCTGAAAGGCGGCTCTCGTTCAACATATGATTGTCACCTTAGCGCCGCGCACAACCAACTTAAACAACTACAATACTGTAGCACATTCTTATGTTTGACGTCCCACGGATGTTCCGGCATGCATTTGGATTGTCCGTGCGAAACAATCACGTTGATTCGCGGTGTTGAAGCCCCAAGAAAAGTGCTCTGGCACGATGCAGGATCGTCTGAACGCAACCGTAAAATTGAACTGGTGTTTTGGCACGACTGCGGATTCTCAAACGGTTGTCTTCCAACGGGGTGCGGCAAGTATACACATTTAGGGGCCTATGAACAAAAAACTTGGCGGGAGGGTTTATTGCAAAATCCTTGATACGCCTTGGGTTTGCACTGGTCCACCTCCCCTCCTCCACCGACTCCTCTTCTTCCACCTCCACTACATCTCCTCCTCCTTGATCAGTGACCCTTCATGGAAGCGTGACCCGGTCGACCACATCTCGACGGTTCACTTCGACGCAGCAGCCATCGAGTGTGGGAGTTCAGCGTAACAGGCTTACGCCGCACAGCTTGGACAGAAAGACAGATCATTGCGCGCGGCCAGGCAGAAACGATGGCGCACACCGTCCCCGCCAGCTCGCACGACGCGCCACGATCCTGCTATCGAGCTGAAGCCTGGCGACCAGGAGGACGGGGCCACACCGAGCGTTGGTGCTCCGAGGAGAGTGACCACGCCAGAAAAACCACGCAAGACTGCACCACTCTAGGACTGGCGACCCGAAAGGCGGGACCACGCCAACATAACCTCAGAGGAACGGCGCAGCGGCAGGGACTGGTGACGCGCAGGGCGGGACCACACCATCCATATCACCAAAAAACTCAACTCTAAATGCTGGTGGCCCGAGGAACGGGACCACGCCAGCAATAACTCAGACGAGCTGCACCTTGGCGACCCGAAGTGCGGGAGCGCACCGAAGACTGGCATCCCGAGGAGCGGGGCCACACCGGACTGAGAATGCCGCACACATTCCCATCGCACCCGACTTCCCACAAGCGCAGCCATGGTGTCACAACCAACCGGCCAGGAACGACGCCTGACTCTCTTTAGCTCTCTCTGCACCACCTTGTTCCCCACCTGGGGCTCGGGCTCTGCCAGGCCCGCTGCCAGACCCACTGGGCCATGCGCGCCGCCTGGCAATTTCTGCACGCGGGCTAACCGCGGGGTCGTTCAGCGCCATGCCTCCACCGAACTGCCGCAATACCCTGCGAATGCATTCAATTGGGCGCTTTTCTCCGCTGCTCGAGCCACCGCGCCTTGACCGGTTAACGAAAGCTTGAAAAGCTTGCCACCTGTATTGGACGAGTAGCACGCGCGCCGAATGCACGCCGCAGCGTTGCCAGCCCCAGACGGGGAAAGCTTCGGCCCCCGAAACGCCGCGTCCACAGCCGAGCAAAGATCAGCCGCAGGGACCAACGCTTTTGGACCAGCCGCATCCCCCGCAAGTCCATACGCGACGTCCGCCGCTTCGAGCGCGCCCCGGGCCGCCTCTGGTCGCCGCGCCCTGCAACTGATGTCCTCGGTCGAGCAGGAGATGTCACCCATGCCCTGGCAGGCTCGCAATGGCGCCTGACTCCCCGCGCCAGCCTAGCACGACGCGCCTGCGCGCCGGCGGCGACTCCACAACGCCGACGCTTCCACTTCTCACTCAAACCACAACGATAGGAGGTCCCCATCCAAACCCAATCGTTGAGATAGCATACTTTCTGCTGGTGGCCCACGATCGCATTCCCACATCTGTTGCTGACGCAACCATGTAAGCGCCCAATTGAGACACCTCGCTGCCGCCCGCGGGTCGCCCGAGACCTGCTGCGCGAACGCAATAATCTCGCTTGGCCCGGCCAGGCTATCCACGCCAAGCTCGGCAAAACAATCGCCGCAAATCTTGCCGAGTGCCCGCGAGGGATCGGGGCGCGGGCGGCCGCGCCCTCCCGCGGCGCCCATGACCTCCAGGCGCGAGGGGCGCCGCTCAATCTTTGGGACCTCCGCTCCAAGCTTGGCCGCCCGCTCGGATCGCCGGAGTCTCAGCGCGCGCGGCCTCTGCGCCCCTCAAACGGGGACTCCACTGACGGGTACTTTGGCCAGTGACCCAGCGAGCCCAACCCTTCCCGATGTGGGCAGAGCTGCAGTGCAAGCAAAAGGCCCCAAAGTGGCAACCTTCGGCAAACCTTCAAAGTGCCCGTTACCCAGACCCCCGACGTCGTGATTTGTTCACAACGTCGACAGGTCTGGACCCCTTCCCCGGGACCGGTTCTTCGTCCTGAGTCGTTTTTTGACGGTCCCGAGGCCCGGGAAGGGCCCCCGGAGGCCGAAAATAGCGAAAAACCTTCCGTCGTGATTTTTTCACGACGCGAGGAGGTCTGGGTAGTAAGTACCCGTTGCGGTGCCGTTGACACGGCCTCTGCGCTTCCACGCCGGCGATCCCGCAGCGATCGCGCCGGCGCCCTGGGCGCGCCGACGCCTGCCGACTAGCGAACGGCCCCGATCTGCCAGCGATCTGCCGGCGGCCCAGCAGCCCCCCTGCGCACGGCGCGCGCCGGGCGCCCCTCTCTCCGGGCGGCTCGGGCGCGGCGCCCAGACCCCCGACGTCGTGACTTTTTCACAACGTCGACCCCCAAAGGTCCCAGACCTCCTCGCGTCGTGAAAAAATCACGACCGGAGGTTTTGCACAATTTTCGGCCTCCGGGGGCCCTCGCCGGGCCTCGGGAGCGTCAAAAAACGATTCAGGACGAAGAATCGGTCCCGGGGAAGGGGTCCGGACCTCTGGGGGTCGACGTTGCGAAAAAATCACGACGTCGGAGGTCTGGGAACGTCGACCCCCCAGAGGTCTGGACCCCTTCCCCGGGGCCGGTGTTTCCGTCCTGAGCCGTTTTGTGACGCTCCCGAGGCCCGGGAGGGGCCCCTGGAGGCCGAAAGTAGCGAAAAACCTCCCGTCGCGATTTTTGCACGACGCGGGGAGGTCTGGGCAGGGGGCAGCGGCGCGCCCGCCGATGCGTCGAGAGGTCGCAGCGCCGCTGCGCTTTGCCGCGTGTCACCGCGCGCCGCCACCTTTAAAGGGGCCCCAGAACACACAAATAAATACACACAAATAAACACATTCCCCCCCTATTTCCCCATATTTGTTTTGAGCTTTTGTCTTCCCCCCCACTTCCCATATTCTCCCATATTTTCCTGGGAGTGTCGGGTCGGGCGAAAAGGGGGGATAGCAAAGGGGGGGTTTGAGAATCAGCTCACGTAGCTGATTTTCCCGGCGCCTCCCGGCGCCGGAGGCGGCCATGTATCGAGAAATGGGCCCCTCAGTGAGGCCGAAACCAGCTGCATGCAGCAAATTTCGTACCCCCCCCTTTCCCAATCCCCCCCTTTCGCCCGGCCCGAGAGCGGACGATTCATTGTGTCTGTGTGTTGTTTCCCCTCCTGAACCTTCTCGCGGAGCTTGGCCTGCCCCTCCTCCTCCTCCTCCTCCTCCTCCTCCTCCTCCTCCTCCTGAACCTTCTCGCGGAGCTTGGCCCGCCCCTCGGGCGCCGGGGCGCCCACACTCGAGGCCCGCCGCGCGGCGGCCGATCGCCGGCGGGCGCGCCCGCCGCAGGGGGGCGACTTTCAGGAGTGGAAAAAACACACAGACACAATTAATCGTCGATCCCGAGGAAAATATGGGAAAATATGGGAAGTGGTGGGGAAGACAAAAACCCAGAAAATATAGGAAAATATGGGGGATCTTTTTATTTGTGTGTATTTATTTGTGTGTCCCAGTTTCCCTTCAGGCCGCGGCAGCCAGGGGCCCGACGCACGACCGAAGACCCCCTCGCGTCGTGAAAAAATCACGACGGGGGGGTTTTGACTATTCTCGCCCTCTGGAGGTCCTCGCCGGGCCTCGGGGCCGTCCAAAAACGACTCGAGATGCAAAACCGGTCCCGGCGAAAGGATCCAGACCTCTGGGGGTCGACGTTGTGAAAAAATCACGACGTCGGGGGTCTGGGACCGAAGGCGCCGAGCCCAACCTTGTAGCCCAGGCTCTGCAGTTGGATGGTGTCCAAGAGTGCGTCGCAGATGCCGCCTCTGGCTGCCTTGCCCGAGCATGCCCCTCAAGTGCAATAAGCGGGGCATGAATAAAAGGGGGCAGCGCGTTCCCTGGTCATCTTTCGCCACCGTGGACGGCGGCGTTCCCCGTCCAACTTATGCCCGGACAAGCAGGCCGCAACGCTTGGGGCCTCGCGTACTTTGCAAGCTAACAGCTTTGCTGACCACGGTTCGCCAAGCCCTCCGGCCGTCCCCGAGGTCCTCCCCCCGCTCCCAAATCGGCCTGTGCAGCGCGAACACGGAGCGGGCGGCGTCGAACTCGGGATCGCAGTAAGGGCCCCCCTGCGGGCCAAGCGCAGGGCGACGCTGGCTCCGCGCCTAGGATGGCCCGCCGTGCGAGCACCCAGGCTTCGCAATCCCCGTAGTTCGACATCTGAAATGCCACTGCTGGAGGCCTAGAAATGGGCACCAACGCCAACGCTGGGGCTTCCCTCCGCATGGGGAAGATGATCCCAGATTTCGGTGCGGGCGGCAATATTTCGGTGATCTTGGAAGCCGGAACATTTTACCACCATCGCCGAGATCGGGATCTTCTTCCCCTCGGTGGAGGCACACCGCTGATATTGGCGTTGGCGCCAACCTCTAGGCCTGCGACGCTGACCTTTGCACGCCCGGCATGGGTACCGAAAAAATGGGCACGATGCCCAACAACAAATGTTGTCCCAAACCAACAGCGGCCGCTGTCGGGCAGGCGGCCTCCTGTCTCGAACGGACACAGGCCGCGGCGGCGTGGACAGCGAGGCCTGTTCAAAATGAACAGGAACTGCCGTTGGGCATTGTACCCATTCTTTCGGTACCCGCCGATATTGGTGTTGGCGTCAACCTCTGGGCCTGCGAGGGAGGGAGGGAGGAGGAGGAGGAGGAGGAGCAGGGGAAGGAGGAGGAGGAGGAGGAGGAGGAGGAGGAGGAGGAGGAGGGGGAGAGAAGGAGGAGGGGGAGAGAAGGAGGAGGAGGAGGAGGAGGAGGAGGAGGGAGGAGGGGAAGGGTCAGGGTCAGGCGCTTGGGGGTCTTCGCAAGCCTCTGGAGCACCGAGAGGCCTTTGACCCCTGCGTAAGAGCTGTGCAGCATGCCCCCCACCTTCGTGGTGGGGCCTGCCACCGCGTGCCAGGAGGGGGGCCAGTCCGCCCCTGCCTGGCAGACGGATCAGCGGCGAGGTCCGCTGACCTCGAAGTGGGGTAGAAATGCCCCCCGCATCCCCCGCCCCTTCGCTAAGTAGAGAGGGACCCGAAGTCGTCCTCCCAACTCGGCGAGTGGGTGGGGGAGGGGGACACTTCTGCCCTCGCGGGCGGAGGAGAGCTCCCTGACCCTCTGGGCGAGGGAGCCTCTCAAGAAGCGCTCTCGGACCGTCTAGTCCGACGGCGAAAAGTAGATACAGAGGCAAAGAATGGCACCAACCAGCAACAAAAGAGAGAAGAGAGAGAGGCGGCTGCTGCAGCCGCTCGCCGTCATGGTCGGCGGCCTCCCCTGCCCATCTCCTGCCCTTCCTGTACGCGGGCAATGATGGGATATACTCAAAATAAAAGACTCTCTCATTCAATGTGGCATGGGGAGTGGATGGGGGATCATCTGACCTTCGTCACTTTGCGACCCTCTGGGAGAGACAAAATCACATGTGTGAGTCAGTCGTCGTATGCACCGCCGTCCTATGTCGGTGTTTGTAGCAACTCCCAACCAGCTCCCCGCAATCATCTGTCATGAGTCAATGAAGTAATGAGTCACTGCAGGAACCATCTGTCACTATCGTAAGTAATGAAATGTAGTACTGAGTCAGTGAAGCCCAAACCAGCTCTGACCGAAAAAGCTTGAGCACACAAAGAAAAGGAGAGTACAGACGGCCCACGACCCCGCAGACACCGTGACATAGAAGATTGTTTGAAAAAAGTGCAAAACCACTCATACCTACTCTGATGGTCTTGCTTGGGGAGGCCCGTCGTTGCCATGCTGCTCCTGCATGGCCAGTTCATACACATAGTTGATCGCATCTGGCCAAGGCGGGGTCATGGCTTCATCTTCATTACGAAGTATGCCCAATGTGTACTTCAGCCCATTCATAGCATTCTGCACCTGAAGAGCCTGGCTCTCGAGTTTGCGAACAACTTCTTGCTTCTCAAGCTGCTCTTCAAGATCATATTCCATTGGTGGAGCCAGGCGCTGTAGTGCTAATCGAATAAGTCCATGCTGTCTGGTCAGTGCCTTCAGAGCTTCCTGAACAGCTGGGACTTGTTGTTCAAGCAGAGGCTTCGTAGTTCTCAACCGTTCATTGCCCATGATGAGTCTTCCCATGGGGCTTGCATATCTTACATCAAAGTAAGAGATCTGAGGCGTGGGTATGCTTTGCTCCGTTCCGCCATCTGCGGGGCACCATGCTGAAGACTTCGCCATATTCAGCAGCCGTCGGAGAAGTAATGCCGCCAATGCGGCTCTTTGTACAAGAAACGAAAGTCGGAGGCTGCTGCTGGTTGAGCCAATATAATATCGTGGAAGGTGCGGTGTAACAGAGAGAAGAGAGGCCGTCTGAACCAGTAGGTAGCAACGGTAACCAAGAACGGTGGGGCACCACTTCTTGCTGGGGTCGGAGGTCGGAGAGTCGGGAGACAACGTACATCCTAGTAGGATCCCTGCCCAAGGGGGGCCTCTGGAGGTTACTGGGTCTCGTCGGGTCCTTTATGATGTGGCTGCTGTGATGATGGCTCGGTCGTGTCGTGGGCCTCCTTACTGCTTGAGCTCCCTGTGGGTCTCTCGGGGTGCTGAGGCTCCTCTAGGCCCAAACCTTGCATCATTCTCCTTCTCCTCGCCCTGTATGACAATGCGAGTCTGTATAATTCATTAAACCGTTCACTAACCGCGCGCTGTTGTGTGAGCTTCCCAAAACGAGCTGGGTCGAGAGAAATCTCATGGGCAATTTTTTCCTCCGCTCGCTGAGGAGGCCACGGAGGCGAGGCCGGAGGTGGGGACGTACCGAGGCCTACCGTCGTTGGGACGGCTGGTGCCGTCGAGCTCCGGTAGTGATCTGTACCCGACCTCAGCGCCTGCGTAGGCTCGCCTCGACCGCCCTCTCCAGGGCGCTCTTGGGCGCCGCCCCCTGCCCCTTGACGCCGTTCAGCACCAGGATCGCCGTCGTCAAGGCCTCCTTGAGCTTCGTCGGCGAGTAGCCCCTCGCCATGGTCAGGACCGCCTCGCCTGGCTCCTGTGACATCAGGTGCGGCACGAGGGTCGGGAGCGGGTTGAGCGTGTACTGCAGTTTGCCTTTGTGCTCGGACTCGTCCAGGTCGTCGCGCTTGTAGGCCTCGTTGACATTCCAGGAGAGCACTGTTTCTTGTATGATCTGTGGTCCAATCTTGCCCGTCGTCGCCTCGATGTACTCGCGGATGACGCCCTTGGCTGTCTTCTCGGTGGTGCTCCCTGTGTCGCCGTCCAGCGCTTCGTACATCTCCCTGAGCATGGCGCTGCAGATGTGGACGTGGGGGGGTCCGAGACCGTGTTTCTTGCCTGCTGCGCGTACTGCTTGTCCATACTGCTTGGCGGCCTCCATGCCCGCGATGAACGGGGGCGACGATGCTGGCAGGAGCCAGAAGTCCGAGGTGGTGTGGTAGAGCTCGCGAATGTCCTGCGCATTGCGCAGCGAGAGCTTCATCGTCACCGCCAGCCTGTCCTCGTAGCTGCCGTCGGACGGTTCTGCTCCCTTGCCAGAACCTTTGGGAGGGCGCCTGCCGCCTCCGCCGCTGCTCGTCCCGCTGCCTCCGTCGACTGCGGCTTCGGCGGCGCCTCTCTTGGTAGCTACCCGCTTGGGCTCTGCCCCTGCGAGCTGCCACTCTGCTGCAGGGAGGGCCATCGCACGTGCGCTGTACAACGTCTGCTGGGCCTTCGTGATGTTCTCTCACGTGCAACTGAAAGGAGCGGAGGGTTTGAGCCTCATGGCCACATAAGCTGCATGTTAGTGTAGGTGGGGCCTGTACTTCGTGCGCCCATTTGCTGTAGTCAATGTGACACACTCCGTACTTGTCAGCCGAGCGGTGTGCATGATCAGTTGCCGTTTTTCTTGTATTGAATGTGCTCCAACACCAGGGGCATTGATTGGTAATAATTATCTGCGATAGTAAAGTCCTCAAGTTGTGCGCCCCCCTTTTGTGAGCCTGTAATGCCTGTGCTGTCGTGAAGCGTTTCCCACAGCATTGTGTTTGTCCGTCGTCGTCTTCACATGGGTAGTCGCACCAGTAGGCCTTCGCTATTTGGTCGTCTGCTCTGCCTTCATCAATGTCTCCTGCTTGGTTGTTCCAGGTCCTGGCGGCACTGCTGAGTATGCTGGGGTCCATTGTCGTCCATTGTTGCCATTCTTCCGTGCCAGGTGTAAGAATGTGTAAGTCTGACCGCCTGCGTGTGTACCATTCGTGCATATTCTCGTCGATAAGTGATAGCGCATCGAGGTCCTCCTTGTATTGTTTCGCCATGGGTGTGGAGTCTGGCCCTATCCTATCGCCTGGTAACAGGCGTCGAATGTTGGCCAGTCTGTCCATAGTGCTGTCCCCGAATATAGCTGCAACCACGTTCGCATGTTGTTGGGGGTGTAGTGCCCACTTCTGGTACCACTTGAGTCGTCGCACACGTAGTGCCGTGGCAGCTCGGTCCATTCTCCAGTATTTGAATACCTGCGCCGTGGTTTTGCAGCGAATGCTGCCATCTGCTTTGGTCCATGACATCGCTCCTCGTGCCAGTGTCCTCATGTATTTTCCTAGCAGGGCGTCGATGGCATCAGTGCTGGCTGTTGGAAGTACCATGGCCGTGAGTCCGCTTAGCCCTGCACCCAATACAAATGCGATAAACATGAGGCGTTTGACGTCGTAATTGCACCGTGAACCCCAAAAAGTGCCACCCTGTCTCCATGCTAGGCGTATCGCGTCGCAGCGGCGACGCACTTCTCCTGATAAGCCTTGGTCGGATGGGAGGTATGGTCCTAGCACTCGCATGTCTCGGAGTGGTGTGCCTTGGATTTGCTTGCTACGTCTTAGGGCTCTTGTGGTACCGTAGCTCCCTGTGCCTCGTAGTCCCAGTAGGTGGTTGGTCTTCCCCGCATTAAGTTTCCAGTTCCCAGCCTCCAGCTTGCTTTCTAGTTTCTCTGTGGCTGTGTTGACCTGGTAGGTGACTTCACCTGCATTAGCCTGGTGTGGGATTATATGCGTCTTAGTGATGTCGTCCATGAACGTGTTAATTCCGAGGTCCTGTATACTACCAAATATCGGGTGGGGTGTGTCGTGCAGTCGTTGTGTCGGTTCCGTGCGCAGGTCTTCGTTCCACTGGGCAACGTATATGTTGTAAGCATCGTTGAACTGTCGTGGTGCTGTCGTGAAGCCCATCTGGGCGCCTGTGGTGCTTTCGTAACTAATAGTCTGATCCGCAGCCTCTATGGTCATGGCAGTTTTCTCGATTGCTCCTACTGCATGTGGTTGGTCCCATTCATCAGCCTGTTTAGAGGCCACAGCTTGGAGGAGGGTGCGGTTGGTGGACGCAAATGCGTTCGAGCAGTCGTAGTTGGTGTGCACGCTGCTATATCCGAGCTGGTCGGACTTCCACTTTGTGGTGAGTATTGTCGCTATCGCATTTTCTCTGCACCGGTGTGGTAGCCCCCCCTGCGCCCATGCCGCGTGCTGCTCCAACTGACCCCTGCGATGAATGCCTGCATGCCATGCCATGCTCGTGCTGCAGTACGCGTGCATAATGCGCTTTCCCAAAATACCGTGCTTACCGTTCGCCTTGTCTGCTCCGAATGCCATCGACCTGTGCCAAGAGAGGGGGGTGGTTTGGGTAGCACGTATCATCACCAAGATGTCGTTTAGCCTCCTGCTTGCTACATGTGCTCCCTGCCCGTCATTCTTCGCAACACCCAGTCCAGCTCTCGGCGCACGTCCTACTGTGTAGTCGTTTGTAAGCGTAGCAGGGTCGGTAGGCACTCCTCCTCGTACTCCTAGCCCTCCTCCTTTCCAGCCTAGCCTCTCTAACAGCTCTCTGCCTCGCTGGAGTCGGTGCTCGATCGTGAACCTGTGGCGTTCTTCTTCGTCTCTTTCAACCTTGATCGCCTGCGCGTTGTAACTATCACCGCGCTCGTTGGCGCCTTTCATGTTGACCGTGGGATCAAGCAGAAGTAGAGTCGCCTCAACAGGGAGCCCCCACTCTGGCCATGCTCGACGCTTCTTGGCTTTCCTGCAATACCTCAGCATGTCTCTCCCGTCCTGCTCTGCTCGATGTCGGAGGTCGGTATCGATCGGGAGTGGGAGTCGCTCGGAGTGCCAGTGCTCGTGCTCGCGGAGTTGCTCCTCCAGATCCAGTACCTGTGCTGCCAGCCCCCCCTCGTGTGGTGACTTCGAGAGTTCCTGGGTCCACTGTTCAGCGTCCCAGTGCGTCCGAGGGGCGAAGAAGTACCTTTTCTTGGGGCCTCGTCCGTTCGCCTGGTACTCGATCCTCAGCCTGTGCATCTGCGCAAAGTCGCCACGTTCTGACGCCTCCCAGATTTCCTCGACGAGTCGTTCCTTGCGGGATTTCTCGTAGCCGTCTCGGATCCTCTTCAGCGTGGCCGTGACTTCTTTGAGGCTTTGTCGGGTGTTCTCAAGCTCCTCATCGTCGATATTCGGTCCCAGAGCGTGGCGTAGCTCTCGGCGTTGGCGCAGCAGTGTCATCCTGGTCTCCCTGAGTGCTTCCACGCACGGGTCAGGGGCCATCTTCTTTTTCCCGAATGTGTCGTGTAGTGCTGTGCGTACCGCATCTCCGTATCTCTGCCACGCTCGGTCTGGAGTGGGTTGCTCGAGGAGGTCCTGCCATTCCTGCTCCTCTACCTTCCTCAGCTCCTCCTCCACCTTCTCCTGCCATGCTTCCCTCCTTGTTCCCTTCCGTAGGCAGCTCATCAGCGCGTCCCTGTCCAGGTACTCGCGCTGGTGCCGCCTCCTGCCCGCCTGGTGTCGGATCCTCGGGTCGAGTACTACTCCTACTGGGAGGTGGTCTCTAGCTCCTCTGGACTTTATAAGTTGGAGGCGCTTCCCCGATGCGTGTAGCACCATACACCGTTGGACAAGGGTGGAGGCACCTGCTGGGAGGGCAATGTGGTCCACTTTACTGGCCCCCCCTCTTGGACCGAAATAGGTGGGCCCAGTGTCGTAGTTGGTGGTAATAATGCTGAGATCGCTGCTCTGGCACATCTTCCTGAACGCGGTACCGTTCTCGTTTTCAATAGTCTTTGCGTAGGTCCCTAAACAGCTGTTGATAGTTTTTTGTACAATTCCGTCTGTTGATCGGTGTAGTCCAAAGTCGCTGTTCACATCGCCTGCAATCACAATGAACGTCCTTGTACCCAATCTGTCAGTGGTGGTCTCCAACCAGTCCCCTATACGTGCTCCTATCTCATCGTACCGTTTGGTGTGCACAGGGGCATAATATACTGGGAAGATGGCCAAATCCATGGTACTCGTGGCTAGCTTCACTCCTGCGACTCCCGGGCCTCGGGAGCGTCAAACAACGACTCGGGACGGAGAACCGGTCCCGGGGAAGGGGTCCAGACCTCTGGGGGTCGACGTTGTGAAAAAATCACGACGTCGGGGGTCTGGGACTGCCTACCAGACCACCCCAACCCAACCCGAAGGCCCGAATTCGACCCGAATTTCGGGTTGGGGGGGGGGGGGGTGCGGATCCCACGTGTTTTTTTTCGATGTTCCCCGACCCCCCCCCCCCCCTGGACATCGAGGATAAATGTGGGCCTTCGGGCTGGGTCGGGGTGGCTTGGTGGGTGGTGAACGCGGCCCGTGGCCGAGCTTGCGCGCCCGACGGTGCTCGGGCGAATCGCAAAACGGCGCCGCATCGGCGTGGGACTTGGCGCCGCCGGCCGACGCGGCCACGACGTCTGACTCACTTCGGGGAGACGTAAGACCCGGGTACGGGGGACTCGGAAATCCCCGACGAGGTCGTCAAAAAAATGACGAGGCCGAGCCTGCATTTTGACGAGGCCTCCCGCCGCAGACATCCCACGAAACTCCTACTCGTCAAAATCCGAGTCGCGGTCGTCAAAAAAAAATGGCGAACCCGAGTCCTGGCAAACCCGGGTCTTACGCTCCCCCGATCACTGGCTCGGACCCACAAGCCCAGCTCGCGCCCATCGCGACTGAAACCTTCGAGCGCCTTCCAAAGCAACTCGGCTCTGCGGGCATCCTTGCCGATCGATGGCGCTGGCGAGCCCCGCGGAGCAGTGCAACAATGCCCAAAACTGCAAGGCCCCGGCCGCGAGCACCTCGCAGAAACAATGCCATGACTGCTCCATGCCAGAACTTCTGGACAAGGCCGAGAGCGAATATGCAAGATCAGCCGCGGCATTGTGTTTTGGAAGCACCATCGATCCTCCAGGACAATTCATCATGTGACTGTGCTCCCGCAGAACCGCTGGCAAGACACTCTCGAATGGCTTCCACGCGTGTAGTGGTCGAGTGTTGTCCAGTCAGCACCACCCTCCGCAGGTTATGACGGAACGCTGGCGTACTGGAAGACCTGCCAACGCCACCTGCCTCCCAAGTGACAAAAACGCAAGTCGTTATCTCGCAACCGCTGCCTCGAAATTGAATTCCGCGCCCTTGTCCAAGTCCAGATAATAGAACTAACCAACGGGCCGACTCCCTCCATTGGGTTTCGGCTGGCGCGCGAACTCTGATGGATATGTTGTTTGGGCCAAAAGCTCAGCTTCTCGCGCGTGCTGCACATCGCGCTGAGCACCTCCAGGCCTTCGCCACCACAATGCCAACAAACTGGTGGTGCAAAACCGCCTTGACCAGTGGCAACGCAAGTGGAAAGCTTGAAGATCATTTGCCCGAGGACGTCAACCATCCTAGCCGGCAGTACCTCCCACTATTACATATCATCCAGCACATCCGCCTTTAGCATACCCATGGTGCTCCCATACTGCCCGCTACTTGGCAAATAAACGGTCCACCATATATTGTACGGCTGGGCCTGGTGAGTCGTCTTGGCAAGTTCTTCTCCGGTACGGATTTACGTAAACTTGTGAGCGGCCCCGAGGCTGGTCAGACAGCTCTTGCCCGCCCACTGCCTCCCTCATTTAGGTTTACGTGTTGCTTTCTTGATGATGGGTTACGTCATGGCTTAGAAGTCCTGTCAGACATTTCAGCAACCCATCTTGAACTAAACACACCGTATTCGCATCATATTGTTTGTGAAGTGTTTGCGGCGCAGGGCTTCCTCAAGACAAATCGCAACGTCGTTCACCAACTTTGCCAACTTACCACGTTGATATCGCGAACGTCCGCGTACCAAGGTAGCTGCCGACACTGCTGACAATACTTCCTCAATAACGCTCCGACTGACTGCACGTGCTCGATCCAGCCATCAGCGACCTTCCAAGCATGAACATCCGAAATTAGAGTATGTCGTCGAGGCAGTGTCCATTCGAACTTCTCCCAATGCAAACATGCTGGACCAGCTCTCCCCCTCCTGCTCCGCCATATCGTCCTTTTCTTCTTCTTCTTCCTCCTCCTCCGCCTCCTCGTCCTCCTCCTCCTCCTCCGCCTCCTCCTCCTCCCGCCCCCGTCTCCTCGCCAATACCCGCTCGTCCATCCTGACGGCCAGAGCCGGCGCCTCCCATGGTCCCCAACCATGGGCAGGTAGTACTCGTTCGCCTCCACCATGTCCCCTGTCCGAGGGGAGGAACAGAAGCTGCAGTGCGGGGGTGCTCCCTCCTCCTGCTCCTCGTCTTCCTCCTCCTCCTCCTCCTCCTCCTTCTCCTCCTCCTCCTG
>CAUYUJ010017180.1:0-12500 GCA_963575745.1 Prorocentrum cordatum | reverse complement strand
GCTGCGAAACACCTAAGGAACGCGGAGCCCCTCCCCAACGAAAAGGGTTCCTTCTTCAGGGCCCCGACTGTAGGGTGGAGGAGAGCCCCAAAAACACGAAGCACAGCTGGGCACCCATCCCGAAGCAGGACGAAGCTAGGACGAGGAGCATCTCTGAGATCTCGCGGCCCTGGAGGACGCATCGAGCGCCGTCAGAGCGCTCCAGAACGCCCTCGGAGCGCTCCAGAACGGAGTCCCCGGACATCCTCCGACATGACCTCTTCCATCCGCGGCCCCAGAGGCCCCAGCCCCCTCCCCTGGGGTTATGTTGTTCCCATCCTACTGGGAAGTTTTTAAGACATTGTATTTGTTTTATACATGTTTTAAGCACATGATTAATGTATGAATAACTTTATGCATGAATTCATCGTTGTTTTTAATGCTAGATCCCTGCATCCTTAATACATGATCCGCACGCGGAACATGTATTAAAATCGGCACTGTACTGAAGGACTACGTCCCAGAAGTAATTTCGAGCACCCAGAAAAGTGTCGAAACAGTGTCGAAGCAGTGTCGGGCGAGTGTCTCCCAGGGCCCGACACGCGAAAACCCTCGTGCTTCGGCACTGTCTTTGGCGCTCGAAGCTCTTTCTGGTGATCAACGCTAAAGTAGGTTGGAACACCATAATTAGCCAGGAGAGCCCAAAATCGAATCGGTAAGTCGGATCGGCGATCGAAATTAATCGGATCGGCGGAAATCGGCAGCCGAGTCGGGAAAAGTCGAATCGGCCGAAATCGGCAGGCTAGCAGCCCTCCAGTGAGAAGTCGGCGCCCCAAAAAGCGGAATCCCAAATCGAATCGAATCGGAATCGGAAGCCATCGAAGTGGAATCGAATCGACTCGAGGGAAGCGAAACGAGTCCTGCCAGAACCCCAGAGGCCCCAGCCCCTTCCCCCTGGGGGGGGGCTGTCGTCCCGGATCCGCTTCTGCTGGCCCCCGGGGGCCCCCCAGCGGGCCCTGGAGGCCGAGATCGAGGAGAAACGCCGGATTGAAAAAATCGGGATCGCTGGGCGGTTCGAGGGAGATCTCCTCCCCCTCCCCCTCCTCCTCCTCCTCCTCCTCCTCCTCCTCCTCCTACCTCCCCTCCTCCTCCCTCCTCCCCCTCCCTCCTCTCCCCCTCCTCCTCCTCCTCTCCTCCTCTCCCTCCTCCTCCTCCTCCTCCGCTGTCGTCCCGGATCCGCTTCTGCTGGCCCCCGGGGGCCCCCCAGCGGGCCCTGGAGGCCGAGATCGAGGAGAAACGCCGGATTGAAAAAATCGGGATCGCTGGGCGGATCGAGGGAGATCTCCTCACCCTCCTCCTCCTCCTCCTCCTCCTCCTCATCATCCTCCCACTCCTCGTTTCCCTCCTCGTTCTCCTCCTCCTCCTCCTCCTCCTCCTCCCCTCCTCCGTTCCTCCTCCTCCTCCTCCTCCACCTCCTCGTTCCTCCTACTCCTCCTCCTCCTCCTCCTCCTCCTCCTCCTCCGTCCTCCTCCTCCTCCTCCTCCCCTCTCCCCCTCCCCCGGCACTCCCCCTCCTCATCCTCTCCTCCTCCTCCTACTCCTCTCCTCCTCCTCCTCCCTCCTCCTCCTCCTCTCCTCCCTCTCCTCCTCCCCTCCCCCTCCTCCTCCTCCTCCTCCTCCTCCTCCTCCTCCTCCTCCTCCTCCTCCTCCTCCTCGGCCCTCTGGAAAGAAGGCCAGAGGGCTCCCGAGGCGCCCCGCCGCCTCCCGAGGAGGCCTGCCCCCTCTCGCTTCCCCCTCGGCGCGCCTCCGCGCCCGGTCTTCACTGAAGGGGCCCCAGGACACACAAATAATACACACACATAAAAACACACACACATAAACACACACACACACAAAAAAAAACACTCCCCATATTTCCCCATCTTTTCCGGGTTTTTGTCTTCCCCCCCATTTTCCTATATTCTCCCGTATGTTCGGGGGAATCGACGATGTACTGTGCCTGTGTGTTTTTTTCCCTCCCGATCCACGGGTCCCACCGCCGCTTCGAGAGCGAGGCCGAGATCGAGGCATCCACGCCGGAGACCCGGGCCCTCCCCGCCCGGCAAATCCCGAAGCCGGGGGCGGCCCCTCGCGCTTCCCGCCCGCTGCGAGGGCCGCCCGGCCGCCGAGCCCCTGTGAAGGGGCCCCGGGGCACACAGACACACACAAACACAGATAGCCCGACCTCCTATATCTTTCATATATATATATATATTCTGGGTTTTTGTCTTCCCCCCCACTTCCCTATGAAGGGGCCCTGGGGCACACAGACACACAAACACAAATAGCCCGACTTCCTATATCTTTCATATATTTTCTGGGTTTTTGTCTTCCCCCCCACTTCCCTGTGAAGGGGCCCTGGGGCACACAGATACACAGGCACAAATAACTATATGTTCCTATAGGCTTCCTTTTTATATTCCTACATGTTTATAGCACATACATGTGATCCCCTAGAGTTTCCCTATATTTGCTGGGTTTTTGTCTTCCCCCCCCTCACTTCCCATATGTTTCCACATCTTCCGTGGAATCCACGACTGATTGTGTCTGTGCAGCAGGAGGACACCGAGGAGGAGCAGGAGGAGCAGCAGCAGAAGCACCGATGTACACATGGAAAATAAACTAGGTATGTGGGGCTCCTCGGTAGCGTAATTGTCTTCCCCCCCCCCACTTCCCACATCCCAGACCCCCGACGTCGTGATTTTTTCACAACGTCGACCCCCAGAGGTCTGGACCCCTTCCCCGGGACCGGTTCTTCGTCCTGAGTCGTTTTTTGACGCTCCCGAGGCCCGGTAAGGACCTCCAGAGGCCGAAAAGAGCGAAAAACCTCCCGTCGTGATTTCTTCACGACGCGAGGAGGTCTGGGATGTCTCCACGCCTTCCGTGGGATCCACGACTGGCTGTGTCTGTGTGCTTTCTTTGGGCGCCCGAGTTATCCGGGGTAACTCGGGTCCGGAGTAACTCGGGTTCGGGTTCCCGAAAAACGAACCCGAGTTAGCCCTGACCCGAGTTACCCCTGATGACTCGGGGCTCTGATTTCTCCCCTCCTGAGCCTTGCGGCCGCCGAGGCCCCCATGAGGCCTCCGCCGGCCCACGGGACGCGAGGCCGCCCCCCCCGCCAGCAGGGGAGGGGGCGGGGGGGGGTCGCCCGAGGCGCCACGGTCGGGCCGGGGGCCAGCGACTCCCTGAGACCCCCAGACCTCCTCGCGCTGCGAAAAAATCACGACGGGACATTTTTCGCTACATGACGGGAGGTTTTCCTTCATTTTCGGCCTCCGGGGGCCCTCACCGGGCCTCGGGAGCGTCAAAAAACGACTCGGGACGAAGAGCCGGTCCCGGGGAAAGGGGTCCAGACTTCTGGGGGTCGACGTTGTGAAAAAATCACGACGTCGGGGGCCTGGGCTGAGATCCGACGCTCCCACAAAACTTGGAGTGGTGGCCGCCTTCGGCCTCCGGGTAAAACGACGCGAAGATCGGGACAGAATCGGATCGGGATAGCTCGAAATCCCTGAGAATCGGCGGGTTTGGAGGATGTATCGGGCGCCGCGGCCGCTCTCAGAGCGTTCCGGAACGCTCTGAGAGCGCTCCGGAACGCTCTGGAGCGATTTATCCCGATCCTAGCCCTGTTTGACCGTAGCAGCTCTGAGAGCGATCCGGAACGCTCTGGAGCGATTTATCCCGATCCTAGCCCTGTTTGACCGGGGGCCCTCGCCGGGCCTCGGGAGCGTCAAAAAAGCGAGTCGTGCAGGACGCAAAACCGGCCCTGGGGAAGTGGCCAGGACCTCCGGGGCCCACGCAGCAGGAGGAGGAGGAGGGGAGGAGAAGAGGAGGAGGAGGAGGAGGAGGAGGAGGAGGAGGAGGAGGAGAAGGAGGAGGAGGAGGAGCAGGAGGAGCAGCGGGAGGTCCGGGCTCGTGGCCGGAGGCAGGCGCGCGGCTCGTGGCCGGAGGGGCCAGGAGACGAGCCGAGGGGAAGGCGAGGGGGGGCAAACAGACCGGCCTCGCTTTGGACCACCCTCGCTTCCAAGGGATGCCGAGCGATGCCAAACTGCGGCCTGTATACTGGTCAGGCCGCCTGACGAGGAGGCGCGTGGCATGACTTGGCTTTGCCTGGGAGCGAAACCCAGACCCCCGACGTCGTGATTTTTTCACAACGTCGACCCCAGAGGTCTGGACCCTTTCGCCGGGACCGGCTCTTCGTCCTGAGTCGTTTTTTGACGCTCCCGAGGCCCGGTAAGGGCCCCAGGAGGCCGAAAATAGCGAAAAACCTCCCGCCGTGATTTTTTCACGACGCGAGGAGGTCTGGGAGGCGAGGGGGCCTCCTGGTCCGGGGGCAGGCCAGGAGCTCCCCCGGCCCCGCCCCTCACGCCCCCTCCTGGCCAACCCCGGCACGGGGGGCCCCGCATGGCGGCGAGACGCCCGCCGAGACGTCTCCTCCCAGGGAGGGGGGCGGGTATGTCCTCCCGACGCAAGGGCGACGCTGCTCCCCACCCGCCATCGCTCGGACGTCCCTTCAGTGTGCATCTGCCGGGTTCGTGCGCCCATTCGTCGCGAGATGATCTCAGGTGCTCCTCGATTTGAGCAGGGACCGACCGTCCCGGCATTCCTATAGTCCTACCACGAAATGAGATTCGAACCCACCCAAAAAGTTCTAAGAACAAAAGCCATGTTCTAAGAACAAAAACCCGATGTGTTAAAACAAGACAGACTCCGCCAGAAATGTTCTAGAACATTTCGTGGGAAACCACATAAGGCTCTTAGAACATTGCTTGGTAGGGCTATAGGCGAGCAAGGACGCTTCGCCACTGCTTGCTCGATGGCTCTCGCCGAGGAAAAACTGCACGCGTCCGAGCGATGCCACGCCAAGGCCTCCGCCTCCGCCTCCGCCTCCTCCTCCTCCTCCTCCTCCTCCTCCTCCTCCTCCTCCTCCTCCTCCCCCTCCTGCTCCTCCTCCTGCTCCTCCTCCTCCTCCTCCTCCTCCTCCTCCACCTCCTCCTCCTCCTCATCCTCCTCCTCCTCCCCTCCTCTTCTCCTTCCTCCTCCTCCGCCTCCTCCTCCTCCTCCTCCCCCTCCTCCTCCTCCTCCTCCTCCTCCTCCTCCTCCGCCTCCTCCGCCTCCTCCTCCTCCTCCGCCGCCCCTTCCTCTTCTCCTCCCGCCTCCTCCTCCTCCTCCTCCTCCTCCTCCTCCTCTCCTCTCCTCCTCCTCCTCCTCCTCCTCCTCCTCCTCCTCCTCCTCCTCCTCCTCCTCCTCCTCCTCCTCGCGCTCCTCCCATCAAGCCGGGCTTGTCCTTCTGCAGGGGGAATACTCGGAAATAGTCAAAAGACTCATATGGGGGCTGTTTTTCTAGCATTTTTGGACCATCTGGGAATATGTTTTTGGAGTATTCCTAAAAATTTTCGTCGAAAATCCCCCTGTAGGGGGACGCGCCCGACCTTCAGGCTCCCCGCAGGGAGCCGGCGCGCCCGAAGGCCCCGATCCCGGGCGGCGACCGGCGCGGGCGAGGATGGCTCGGCGGCGGCGGGCCCAGGGAATTTTGGGCGAGAAACAAAAAAAAAATCCCGGCAAAGCAACCTAACAGCGATGTGTGAAAGCATATCTGGAAGCATTCCCCTTAAGATTCAGATGAAAATCCAGTTGTAGAATTCTGCTGTTCTCGCAGTCGTAGTCGCATTCGCGATGACAGTCGTGCCCGGGCGCGGCCGCCGGGCGTGTCCCCCTACAGGGGAATTTTGGGCGAGAAATAAAAAAAAATGCTCGAACAATGCCCCCCAAATACTCGAAAACGGTCAAAAAATATCGTCCCCAGACCATTTTGGGACTATTGTTGAACACCCCTCTTGCAGCGGGACAGGCCCGACTTAAGCCCAAGGGGGAAAGTCAGAGGGGGCGGGCCTCCTCTCGGCTGCCTGCAAGAGAGACCATGTTGCAAGGGTGGCCTGCGGTGCGCGGCCATCTGTTGGCCGCGGGGGGACCAAGAACACAAGCGCGCAGGACCCAGACCCCCGACGTCGTGATTTTTTCACAACGTCGACCCCCAGAGGTCTGGATGCTTTCCCCGGGACCGGTTCTTCGTCCTGAGTCGTTTTTTGACGCTCCCGAGGCCCGGTGAGGGCCCACAGAGGCCGAAAATCGCGAAAAACCTCCCGTCGTGATTTTTTCACGACGCGAGGAGGTCTGGGGACGCAGCTGCCGCATCGGGGGGCCCCGTCGGGCCAGCACCACGAGCCGCCCCGGCGAGAAATCGCTCTCACGTGCAGCCGACTCCTCAGAGGGCTCGGAAGGCCTCCGGCCTTCTGAGGCCTCGGGAAGTCTTGTTCTGAGCCTTCCCCGAAGACATCGGCGGCTCAGACCTCCTCCTCCTCCTCCTCCTCCTCCTCCTCCTCCTCCTCCTCCTCTTCCTCCTCCTCTTCCTCCTCCTCCTCCTCCTCCTCCTCCTCCTCCTCCTCCTCCTCCTCCAAGCCCTCCCCGGAAACAGGGGCAGGCCCCATCAGAGAGGCCCCGCCGCCTCCCGAAGAGGCCTGCCCCCTCTCGCCTCCCCCCGCGGCAGGCCACCGCGCTTGGCTCACGGGCCGTACGCTTGGGCCTCTGGGGCAGCTTTTCTGAAGGGGCCCCAGGACACACACATAAACACACACACAAATAAAAACGTATCCCCCATCTTTTCCCATATTTTCCGGGTTTCTGTTTTCCCCCCCCCTTCCCATAGTTCCCCCTATTTCCCTGGGAGTCGACGATGACTTGTGTCTGTGTGTTTCTTTCCCTACTGAAGCTTGGGCCTCTGTCAGGGGGGCGTAAGACCCGGGTACAGCGGACTTGGAAATCCCCGACGAGGTCGTCAAAAAAATGACGAGGCCGAGCCTGCATTTTGACGAGGCCTCCCGCTGCAGACATCCCACGAAACTCCTCCTCGTCAAAATCCGAGGCGCGGCCGTCAAAAAACGATGGCGAACCCGAGTCCTGGCAAACCCGGGTCTTACGCTCCCGACCGATGAAAGCTTTGGGCCTCTGTCAGGGGGGCGTAAGGCAGGCCGCACAGCGACTTGGGAATCCCCAGATCCCCGACTAGGGCGTCAAAAAAATGGACGAGCCGAGCCTGCATTTTGACGAGGCCCTCCCGCTGCAGACAATCCACGAAAAACTCCTCCTCGTCAATCCGAGTCGCGGTCGTCAAAAACGATGGCAACCCGAGTCCTGGAAAACCCAGGTCTTACGCTCCCCGACTGAAGCTTGGGCCTCTGTTCAGGGGGACGTAAGACCTGGGCACAGGGGACTCGGAAATCCCCGACGAGGTCGTCAAAAAATGACGAGGCCGAGCCTGCATTTTGACGAGGCCTCCCGCTGCAGACATCCCACGAAACTCCTCCTCGTCAAAATCCGAGGCGCGGCCGTCAAAAAACGATGGCGAACCCGAGTCCTGGCAAACCCAGGTCTTACGCTCCCCCGACTCTGGGGCAGCTCTTCGGGACCACCCCGTGGCACCCCCAGAGACGCCTCTTTTGCCAGGGCGCGGCCGCCGGAGCGCACCCCGAAGCTGGAGAGAACTCCGCCGGGCGCCAAGGACAGCGATCGAGAACCTCCTGCTCCTCCTCCTGCTCCTCCTCCTCCTCCTCCTCCCCTCATCCCTCCCTCCTCCTCCCTCCCTCCTCCTCCTCCCTCCTCCTCCTGCTCCTCCTTCTCCTTCTCGCTCCTCCTCCTCCTCTCCTGCGCATCCTCCTGCTCCTCCTCCTTCCTCCTGCTTCTCCTCCAAGACTCCCCGAAACTCCACGGGGCGCGCGCCGAATGCGGTGACGACCGGCGGCGACGAGGCAGCGCCGCAGAGCGAGCTCCAAGAAGTGGTCACTGCCGCCGAGCTGGAGAGAGAGGAGGAGGATGAGGGGAGGATATGAGAGGAGGAGGAGATGAGGAGGAGGTAGGAGAGGAGGAGGAGGAGGAGGAGGGAGGGGCAGCAGGAAGCCTGAGCAGACCGGGAGCAGGCACAGGTGGATTTTTTTCCGGAGGGCTGGGCGCCCTCTCCGCTCCTCCCTGGGCCCGGGGAGCCAGACCCCCGGCGTCGTGATTTTTTCACGACGTCGACCCCCAGAGGTCTGGACCCCTTCCCCGGGACCGGCTCTTCGTCCCGAGCCGTTTTTTGCCGCTCCCGAGGCCCGGTAAGGACCTCCAGGGGCCGAAAATAGCGAAAAACCTCCCGTCGTGATTTTTTCACGACGCCAGGAGGTCTGGAGGCACGGTCCGCCACCGGCACCGCCGCCGCCGCCGGCGCCGGCGCCGTGGCCTTCGTCGACGTCGTCGTCGGGGGCGTGCCCACGGCCACCGCGCAGCGGGCGAATGACGAGGCAGGAGGAGCACTTCCGCCGTCGGGGCGCCGCCCCCCCCGGGCGGCCACTAGATGTGTGTATCTGGATAGACATCCATACGTACACACATACACAGGCATATACACATACATACATGCATACATGCATACATACATATACACATGCATGCATGCATACAGACAGACAGACAGACAGACAGACAGACAGACATACAGACAGACGGACAGACAGACAGACAGACAGACAGACATAAGTACATACATGCATGCATACACACGGACCTACGGTGCCACGTAGGGGCATACATTCTGTAGCGCCCAGGGGGGCAGGCGCCCCGACGGCGGCACAATCTTTTTTTATGCCGCTCGGCGCCCCCGAAAGCCACGACGACGACCACCACCACGCACCGACGGCGACCCCGACGACCACCAACGCCACGAGGACGAGCTTCGAGAGCGCGGCCTCGGTCCACGCCGCGGATTCGCGCCGGCGAGCCGGGGCGCTCCGGCAGCGGCCCCGGCGCCGCGCCGGCATCCTCCAGAGAGGGTGGGGCCGCCGCAAGACGGCCGCGAGGGCGGCCGTCGTCGTCGTCGTCGCCGTCGCCGTCGCCGTCGTCGTCGTCGTCGTCGTCGTCGTCGCCGTCGCCGTCGTCGTCGTCGTGTTCGCCGTCGCCGTCGCCGTCGTCGTCGTCGCCGTCGTCGTCGCCGCCGTCGGCGGGGACGAGAGGAGGTGGCGGGGGCGGGCAGCTAGGTGCCCTCGCGCCATACAGTCGAGGCGTTGACCTAAGGGACCCTAAATAAGGAACGAGGCCCCGTTTTTCGTGAGTTAAACTTCGACTTCCCATCGAAAACTGAAGGGAGACCTTAGGCAAGGTGTGGAACAATTGAGGAACATCGAGCCCCTCCCCAACGAAAAGGGTTCCTTCTTCAGCGCCCCGACTGTATCTGGCACCCGACCCATCCCGCCCCATCCCGCCCCATCGAGCTGAACTTTCTCCATCCGCCGACAAGAGTCAGAGCTGGCCTGCGGCTCTCAGACAAAACCCGTCGTACTACGCGCATCAAGGAGAGGGGACCTGAGCACGATGGGGGACGGAGGAGGGGAGGGACGGGGGAAAAAGGGAAGAGAGAGGGAGGAGACAGGGAGGAGACAGGGATGAGAGAGGGAGGAGAGAGGGAGGGGAGGGGAAGGGAGAGGGAATGGAGGAGAGGGAAGGGATGAGAGAGAGGAGGGGGAGGGAAACGGGGAGGGGAGGGGAACGGAGGGATGGGGGGAGGGAGAGGGGGAAGGGAGGGAGAGGGAGGAGAGGAGGGAGGAGAGGAGGATGATGAAGAGCAAGGACACGTCCGTGCTAAGTCTCCGGTGCCGGCGCTGGTTCTCCAGCCTGTTCCTGGACCGCCAGGGTGAGGGCACCAGGTTTCGGGATCCTTTTCAGCGGGCGTCCCCGATCCCCCCCAGGAGAATGGAAGGGGAGGCTCTTGCTCCCTCCTCCTCTTCCACGACTTACCTCCCCCCACTATCCACCCTCTTTTCCCCTCTCGCCTCCCCCCTCCACCCCATCTCTTCTCCTTCCTCGTCCGTCCTCCTGCAGCCGACAGCGGATGTGTGCGCGCGCGCCCGACGCCATCCTCTGACGCCGACGAACCACACCAGGAAGGCGCAATGCTCCGCGACAACCCGGCAGAGCATCCTCCTCCTCCTCCTCCTCCTCCTCCTCCTCCTCCTCGACTCCGTACTCCATCCTCCGTACTCCGTCCTCCGTCCTCCTCCTCCTCCCCGTCCTCCTCGACTCCAAACTCCTCCTCCTCCTCCTCCTCCTCCTCCTCCTCCTCCTCGACTGCTCGTCAGAGGCCGGGAGAGGGACGGGTCCTGCTGCCCAGGAGGCGGCCGCCGCATCCGGGCGTGCATGCTGATGCCGCCGGCGATGAACTCCACCGCGAGGTCGAGCCACTCGCCCTGGGCGGGGGCGGGCATCGCTGGGGGCGGCGTCGCTGGGGGCGCAGGTCCGTCCTCAGGCCCCTGTCGTCATCATCACCACCACCATCATCATCTTTTTACTTAAGCGTCATCATCATCACCATCATCATCAGCATCACCATAATCATCATGATCCTCATCACCATCATCATCATCATCATCATCATCATCATCATCATCATCATCATCCACCACCACCACCATCATCATCATCATCATCATCATCATCATCATCATCATCATCCTAATTATCATCATCACCGTAATCATCATCACCATCGTCATCACCATCATCATCATAATCACCGTCACCACCTCCATCATCATCATCATACCATCATCATCATCATCATCAGCAGCATCACCATTATCATAATCAACATCATCACCATCATCATCGTCATCAAAATGATAACGACAATGAAAGCAACAATAACGGTTATGATGATGGCGATGATGACGATAAAAGGGCTACTATTAATAATGTAAACAATGTACTTACTACAGCGAAAAACATTCATCATCCTCAGCATCATCACCATCAGCAGCATCATCTTCATGATCAGCATCATCATCGTCGTCGTCATCGTTATCGTCATCGTCATCAATATCACCACCACCACCATCATCACCATCATCATCATCTGATGTTCGTCATCGCCATCATCATCCCCACCATTATCACCATCACAGTCACCATCGTCATCGTCATTATCATCATCATCATCATCATCATCATCACCACAACCACCATTACCATCATCATGATCATCATCACCACCATCAACAACAACATCAGCATCATCATCACCGTGACCATCACCATCATCATCACCATCATCATCAGCAGCAGCAGCAACAGCAGCAACATCATCATCGAGAGAGCGCTTTTCGCGGACGCTTGCTTGGAAAAAATGCCCCCTAAAAATCCTGGGGGGGTGAATTCTCCTCCCAGGGTTCGAACCCAGGGGGGGGAAAGCGACGAGGACGACGACGACGACGACACGACAGCGGCGGCGCTGACAGTGAAGACAACAACGATGACGAGGACGCGCCGACGACGCCGACACGGACGCCGTCGCCGATGCCGACGACGATGACGACACCGACGCCAACGAAGAGCACGACGCCGAGCACGACGCCGAGCACAACGCCAATGCCGACGTCGACGACGACGACGCCGCCGACGCCGCCGACGACGACGACGCTGAGCACGACGCCGAGCACGACGCCGACGACGCCAGCGCCGACGAAGAGCACGACGCCGAGCACAACGCCGATGTTGACGTCGACGAGAATGACGCCGACGCCGCCGACGACGACGACGCCGACGCCGACAACGACGCCGAGCACGACGCCGACGCCGTCGCCGACCAGCTCGCTTTGCCTTTGCCCACGACCCTGTGATATTCAGTTCTTGGAGATACATATCTTTGCACCCCCCAGTTGGCGCGCATCAGCCTGCACAACAAGAAGCTGGTGTTCCACCTCATCAAATCGAACCGCTGACCATGTATACCGATGGCCGCCTCGGACTGCCAACGTAAGGGTGGGACCCCGTAGGGAAAGGGCTCCCGCTCGAGACATCCTCGCAATCGACTCGGAGACGAGGTTCCCGCTCGAGACTTTCTCGGGATTCGGGCTCGTGAGCGTTTTCAGATTCGGCGTTTCGGCATCGGGCGACAATTGGGGGGATGGCTCCCGACCGCTGCTTACCGCGACTGGTTGAAGCAGTGTCAAAACATAGCTTTCGAATTGCTTACACTTGAGAGGAAAGTGCGCACAACAATAATCAGTCCAATACTGCGAATAACAAATCTACTTTAACATAACGAACAAAAAACTGGACGTGAAGGAATTATAATGGATTTGGGAGAAGCATGAAAACTTAAGCACTGAGACTTTAGCAGAAGAGAAATGGGATTCGTAGAAGTAGGACAAGTCTGACAAACGGAATCGAACATATTAGCATGATGAGAATGTTCGCAGCAGGAAGCAGACCGAGACATAAGGACAAGGAGTTCAGCAAAAAGGAGAAGAATTCAGCACCATGGCCCTGGAGCCCCATTCTTATGTTCCCGAGGGCCGCCCCGACAACACAATCCACAATTGCGCGAAATAGCTGTTCGCGTGTCCACTATATAAGGGAAGAGGAGGAGGAGGAGGAGGAGGAGGAGGAGGAGGAGGAGGAGGA
>CAUYUJ010017179.1:220749-245422 GCA_963575745.1 Prorocentrum cordatum | reverse complement strand
CACACGCACACACGCACACACGCTCACGCGCACACACGCACACACGCGCACACGCACACACGCGCACACGCACACACGCACACAGACACACACGCACACACGCACACACGCACACACGCACACACGTACACACGCACACACGCACACACGCACACACGCACACACGCACACACGCACACACGCACACGCACGCGCACTCGCACACGCACACGCACACGCGCACGCACACGCACGCGCACGCGCACGCGCACGCGCACGCGCACACGCACACGCACACGCACACGCACACGCACACGCACACGCACACGCACACACACACACGCACACGCACACACACACACACACATCATCATCATCATCATCATCATCATCATCATCATCATCAGCATCATCATCATCGCCATCATCACATCCGCCTCCTGTGGAGGAGGTCGCACATCGGGGGGGTGGGGGGGCGGGTGGGTTGGGCGCGGGGGCGGGGCCCTTGGCCAACCCAGCGGGCACCCATCAGGACATCCATGCCAATCTTGGGGCCCAGTGGAGCCGCGGGGCCAGGGGGCCGTCTTGGAACCGGCAGGGCTGCGATGCCCACCTGGAACTTGACGGGGGCCATCTTGGAGCCGATTGGTGTCTGGCGGGTTCCTGATCAAAAAATGTAGATTGTTATGTCTTAATGAAATCACTTTTTTTTGTCTCGTCAGTTTTTTCTTGTTTCTAACCGTAACAATGTTTCAGAAATTTTGGTTTCGAAACATCGTTGCTCGACAAATCTTGTTGAGTTCGAAAAGTGTTCTTTCCGACTCGGTTCGCGTCGTTGTGCCTTCATTGCCGACCCCGTTCAATGTCGCATCCGCTCCCAGTGGATATATGTGGACACGCTCTCGCAGCGCATCCGAGTTCCGAGCCATGTAGCAGTGTGGTTGTTATCTATCTATATATATATATATGCATATGTGCATGTATGTGTCATGCGTTTACATATTGCCAAGCATACTGCGCACGCCCATCTTCATCTGCGCACACACGCCGCGCACGTGCCCACAGTGCGACCCGCGCGACGCGCGCGCGTGACATACGCGGGCGGCGGCGTCGGCGGCGGCAGGTGCTCAGGCAGGCGAGGCTATGTCGCACGCGCGCGTAGCGCACGCCTTTTAATGCCACCCCGATAGCATTGCCTTCGCAGTTGCAGTCGGCGAGCCATCCAACCGCCAGGCGGGCGGCGCTGGTGCCGCTCGGTGCTCGCGGCGCAAATTCCTCCCGCCGCTCATGACATCTATTGCATTGCGAAGCAGAGCAGCTATGATGGGGTTTCAGTTCCTCGCGCATATGCTGCGCTCGCGGAGCTTTGTCGCGCGACGGCGCAACCGTGGGCCGAACGGCGAGTTCGCCGCAATCGCCGGTAGAAAATTTCAAAAACAAAGCATAAAAACAAACAAGCACCGCCAGCGGCGGCATCGCCTGCCCTCCTGCGCAGGAGGGCGGGGGCAGGGATGAAGGAGGGGGGGGGGGGGGCGAGCAGGGGGCGCAATTGCATGCCTGAAGTGATCCAGAACCGCGTGCATGTCCCCTGGCATTCGCAGCTTCTTTTTGCTCATAGGTTCATTGTTCGTGATCGTTGGTGTCCATTGATCTCGATCTGCTGCCTGTTCGCGATCGATGATGCACATTATTGCTCCCATGTCGCATTTTTTATTCTGCGCGCCAGCGGCGGGGGTCGCCGCCTTCATCGCGGTCTGCGCCCCGAAGAAGAAGGCGAAAGCGATGCCCGAGGAGGCCCTTGACCACGGAGCGCTCAATCGGATGCTTTCGCGTGTGCGATGTCAGTCCGGCGACAAAGCCCCGGGCGAGGAGAGGGGGAAGGCCGCCGAGGGGTGCCGGTGCGCATGGTCAGGTCTCGTCAACCACGAGGATAGGAAACGCTTCTTGACGATGCGGGGATATAGCGGCCGAGTCAAGACAGCTGATTCTTCGAAATTCACAGTGCGTTTCGCGCAAGAGTGTGGGCATGTTCAAGAAAATGAGTGTTCAATCAGGGGCGAGAATCTCATCCCAGCGCAGATCCTGAAGTGCAAGGGCTACTCCATTGCCGATTTCGCATCCCGATCTGACGCCGTCGAGTTCGCAGATGATTTATACAAAGGGAACGCGGGGGAGTTCGACGCCGAGGACGAGCGCAAACCCGCAATGCATGACACGAATGAAGAGTTGAGTAGGCATTATTTCGTCGACGATGAAGGGCGCAAGAAGGCCTGGGTGCAGAAGCAGAGGAAGAGGATCCATGGCGGCGCCGGCGCGGAGCTCTTGAAGGCGTGCGATTCCATGGGCGCGCCGTCAGGGCTACCAGCCACGGGGAAGTGCAGGTCAAGAACAGGCGCCCGCTCATTCCCGAGGTCAAGGATGCCGCGAAGACCCTCAAGACCGGGGGGGGGGGGGGGTACCTTCGCTCCTCTTCTCCCTTTTCCGCTTCTCTCCTCCCTGTCCGCTCCCTCATTTCCCCCCCCCTTCCGTTCCCCCCCCCGTGCGCCCCCCCCCTTCCTTTCAGCCTGCGAGGACTGAGTTGGCTCAGCTGCAGAAGATCCCGACGAATCTGCGCGAGCGCGGGGGCCAGCTTTCGGCGGGGAGCAAGGCGGCCAAGGAGGATGACAAGAAGAAGCTGTGGTCGGAGCACGCGAAGGAGATCGATGGCAGCATCGATGTTCCGGGCAATTTCTCCGACGAGTGCTATTGCCGCATGTGCGTGGCCGAAGGGGCGCAGACCATGGGTGCGAAAGATTTGGCCCCTCTCCACAAGCAGATTACTGAGGCGAAGGAGATGCTCGAGCACCACCTTGCAGGGTCGAAGGCCTGCGAGCGCAAGTGTTCCGAGCTGCTCGAGCACGTGCGAGGCCCTGGCAACGGCCGCGGCGCCGCGGGCGCGCGCGGGCAGGGCCAGCGAGGGCCCGGAAGAGGAGGAGGGGGAGGCGGGCGACGACGACGACGACGACGACGACGAGGGGGGGGGAAACAGCATAACGACGAGGAGGGACAGCGCATGCAAGTGAAGGCTTGCAGTGCGCGCATGCGTGCTGCATGCGCTCGTAGAGTTTTCTCGCGCAGCTTCTCGCCGCCCCGAACGACGAGTTCGCCGGCGCCGTGCCCCTGGACAAACAAAGGAATTTTCCCCGACATCGTCCGCCCTCCTGCGCAGGAAGGCGCGTCCGCCCATCGATCCAACATCCGAGATGTCTCTCCGTGGCAGCGGGTTGCGGCGCGAGCTCAGCGGGGCCGCCCATCTTCTACGAGGGCAGATGTGCTCGGCATGCGCAAACGCCATTGCGACGCTGCGGGTCTTCCTCCTGGCGGGAGGTTGCGGGCAGACGTGGGCGCGCTGCTGACGACTAACGCGCTCGCCCACGACCAGGCCCAGTCGCTGCTGGACGACGCCCGCGAGGGGGGCCACCGAGGAGTGAGCGACGTGACCAGCCGCCGAGGAGAAGGCGAGAATGGCGCCAGAAAGTGGGCAAACGTCGGCGGCAATGCGTCCAGGAGGTTGCGGAGGCGATTTCTCAGAGGCAGCCTGTGGCCCAGGCCGTGCTTCGCGAAGGTCCGCTGCTGGGGCGCGAGGCGCAGCCGCGAGCAGGAGTAGTGGGTCGCTTTCGGCGTGCCGCACGAATATGTTGCCCTACAGGTGACTTCCGTCTCGCTTGAGAAACTGGAGGACACCGGCGGTCTGCGTAACGTTGGACAAGAGCACGTGCAACGCTGCCTCTCGGCAATGCAAGTTGATTCGATGGTTCCAGCAGGTCTGTGGGCCGACGGCGTCCCGCGCCAGTGGGGCCGCGATCAGACTGTAGAGCTCGCGCGCCTCGATTTGCCAGGGCTGCCAAAAACGGTGGGGGCGCGCAAGCTGCGCGTGCCCATCCCTGGGTCGATGAAGTCTTCCATGAGCGCGAACACTTGACACGACATTTTCGAAGTGATTGCTAGGGGTTGTCGGCCCACGGCTGCAGGCGCATGCCGCGTGCCCTGCCGCCCGCCACGACGGCGCAGATTGGTTGAAGTCTGATTTTCACAGAGCCAAGAAAGCAGGTTCACATTTACATAGGCTACAGGTCCGCGCTGGCGCAGATGCGCGCAGCTTGGGCATGCTGGAAACAAGTGTTCGGTTTCCCGCAGTTCAACGCGAAGGCGGGCTGCTGCTGGGGGTGCCGCGCGACGCCGCAGCAGGCCCCTCGCCCGCTTCCTTCTCGCCCTCCTCCTCGCCGCCATCCTCGCCCCCCCCTTTCGCAGTGCGTCTTCCGCCCCCTGCGCCCGCGCGGGTCTTCCAGCCGGAGCGCGTCTGCAGCGCGGCGCCGCGGCGGAGCGACATGCGCGCGAAGACGCAACCGATCCAATGTCAGGATGTCAGGATGTCAGGAACATGATGCCATGATTTCGCCGATGATGTCAATGCCATGGGTCGATCAACCGGTCTGGGGAATCGTTTGGCTACGTGCTGTTGATTTGGGCGCGGCTGCAGATTGGTTGGGGCAGATGCTTTTCATATTAATGCAACTTGGGAAGTTCACTGGCCCTACGCGCAACGAGCAATGCAAATCTTTGTGGGATCGCCCGAGCATTTGGCACGAGCGGAACCCAGAGGCTGATCGAATTCACCCCTTGACAGTGAAGACCATGAAGCACGAGAAGACAATGCGCCTTTCAGGGCAGGCGGCTGTTGTCAGACACACGACACCGTTTGGGAAAGCGCTCGCCGACGAGCTGTGCGCCCCCAAGGTCGCTGAGGAGGCCGCGATGAAAAATGCGATGTTTCAGTTGTCTCAGTGTCATCGTTGCTTGGGAACTGGTAGCTTGAACGGAGACATTCTGAATGGGCAATCGACCGGGCTCAGCCTGCAGCGCGCCGCGCTCCGCGGCGCGCGCCCGAATGTGTTTCGCATGGGGCCGAATTTTCATCAATTGCTCGAGATAGGCCTCGTAGCCCTACTGGGGCATCAGCCCAAGTCATGCTGGACTTACAAAGACGAGGACTGCGGGGGCGCGGGCGCCCGCTTTGCCAGGCGTCGTGGCAGGGGTTCAGCGTCGCATTGATGTCCAGATGTTTCTCGCAGTCTTTCGCGAGGATCTTGCGATGGCATCGGCATTGCTCCTCGGCCAGATCCAAAACAGAGGTCGCCCTCCCCTCCCCTCCTGTGCAGGAGGTGCATGTCGACTCGCGTCTGGGCTCCCGTCGCCCGTCCTGCTCGCCCCCTCCTTTTTTCCCTTCGCATGTCCAGTCGTGTTGCTCATGCATTTGTATTTTTGCCGCGGCCTTTTTACCTAACAGCGAAGACTGATAGGTTTCTAGTGGTGACAAAAGAGAGCATCATGATGACTCCTCAGGGGGGTCGGGGCGGGACCCGGGGCGGCTGCCGCCGAAGCCCAAATCGCTTGGGACATCCTCGCAAAATCTCTCTTGGCGCTGCTAGAACTCCATTCCCGGCGTACATTTTGAATGCCCGGAGCCAACTGTAAGCCACTTCGTGCTCTTCGAGTTCCCAGAACTCCATTCCCGGCGTACATTTTGGATGCCCAGAGCCAACTGTAATCCTTTTCGTGGTCTTCGAGTTCCCAGAACTCCATTCCCGGCGTACATTTTGGATGCCCGGAGCCAACTGTAGGCCACTTCGTGGTCTTCGAGTTCCCAGAATTCAGCTCCCGGGCCACATTTTGGATGCCCGGAGCCAACTGTCGGCCACTTCGTGCTCTTGGATTTCCCAGTACTTATTCCTGGGCATGATTTTGAATGCCCGGAGCAAGCTGTAGGCCACTTCGTGTTCTTCGAGTTCCCAGAACTCCATTCCTGGGTTACATTTTGAATGCTGAGGCAGGCTGATGCTGAGGCTGAGGCAGGCTGATGCTGAGGCCGGCTGAGGCTGAGGCCGAGGCTGAAGGCAGACTGAGGCTCAGGCTGATGCAGGCTGAGGCTGAGGCTGAGGCAGGCTGAGGCTGAGGCTGAGACAGGCTGAGGCTGAGGCAGGCTAAAGCTGAGGCTGAGGCTGATGCAGGCTGAGGCTGAGGCAGGCTGAGGCTGAGGCCGAGGCCGACGGCAGACTGAGGCTGAGGCTGAAGCAGGAAGAGGCTGAGGCAGAGGCAGGCTGAGGTTGAGGCTGAGGCAGGCTGATGCTGAGGCATGCTGAGGCTGAGGCTGATGCAGGCTGAGGCTGAGGCAGGCTGAGGCCGAGGCTGAAGGCAGACTGAGGCTGAGGCTGAAGCAGGCTGAGGCTGAGGCAGAGGCAGGCTGAGGTTGAGGCTGAGGCTGAGGCAGGCAAAGGCTGAGGCAGGCTGAGGCTGAGGCTGAGGCTGATGCAGGCTGAGGCTGAGGCAGGCTGAGGCTGAGGCCGAGGCCGACGGCAGACTGAGGCTGAGGCTGAAGCAGGCTGAGGCTGAGGCAGAGGCAGGCTGAGGCTGGGGCTCAGGCTGAGGCAGCCTGATGCTGAGGCAGGCTGTGGCTGAGGCTGAGGCTGATGCAGGGTGATGCTGAGGCAGGCTGAGGCTGAGGCCGAGGCTGAATGCAGAATGATGTTGAGGCTGAAGCAGGCTCAGGCTGAGGCTGAGGCAGGCTGAGGCTGAGGCAGGCTGAGGCTGAGGCTGAGGCAGGCTGAGGCTGAGGCTGTGACTGCGACTGCCGTTGCCACTGCGACTGCCATCGCGAGTGCGACTACGACTGCGAGAACAGCAGAATTCTACAGCGGGATTCTCATCTGAATATTAAAGGGAATGCGTCCAGATATGCTCCTACACATCGCTGTTAGGTTGCTTTGCCAGGGTAATCTGGTTTCGAACTTTCCTGCGAGCTGACCGACTCGAATCCAGAATTCACCATGGCAGTTGCCATGGCAGCCTGGGGCAGGCGGTGCTCGACGCGCGGCGCTCTCGGCGCTGCGCGCGACGCCGCGGCCTGGCGCCGCGCGCAGCAGCTCGACGGTAACTGGCGGTTCCCCTGCTGCCAGACATGCGCTCAGAACTGCCGCCTCGGCCTCGACGACCAGATTCTGGGGCGCGACGGGCCGCGGGTCGAGACGCTGGTCGACGAGCGACTGGTGATCTTGGCGGAGGCGCGCCGCTGGGCCCAGAACGCCAGCGGGGGCGCGCGGGCGGAACAGCGGCGACGCCTTCGCTGAGTGGGCGACGCCTTCGCTGAGTGAGCCCGCGCGCCGCTTGCGCGCCCAGAACGTCGGGGGCCGCGCTCCCTTTTCCGCCCGATGAGAAAAAAAAGAAACGAGAGGGGGCGACGTCTCCTGTCGAGGAGGCGCCGCGGGGGGGAGGAGGGAGGAGGGAAAATGCGGGGGAGGAGAGGGGGGATGCAATCCATTTAAAATTCCGCATGGGAGCCGCATAGAATCAACATAGATTAGGAGCCGCAAAGAATCAACATAGAACTAACATAAAACCAACAGGGAATTATCATCGCCAGCGATAGAATCAACAGACTACGCAGGCGAGTTCTGTTCTTTATTCAGGCTGACAGCTAATTAGAGCTACCAGCCCTGCCAGCCTTCATTAGCGCTGACAGCTAATTAGAGCTGATTGGACCCTCGAGGTGGGGCCTGCAATGCCTCCTGCGTGGCGCGGCCCCCGGCCGCTGGCGCCGCCGGCGGCCTGCTGGCCGCTGCTGGCCGGTGCCGCCGCAGCTGGCGCCGCTGGCGCCGCTGGCGCCGCCGGCGCCCCCCGCGCCGCGGCCGCCGCGGGCGCCGCTGGCGCCGCGCGGGCCTCTGGCGCCGCCGGCGCCGCCACGGCGCCTCCAGGCCTGCCCGCCCGCGCGGCGGCCGACGCGGCCGCCGCTGGCGCTGCCGGCCGGCGCCGCCTGGAGCCTGCGGCGCCTCCCGCGCTGGGTCTGGCGCGACCCCCGGCCGCTGGCGCCGGCGGCGGCCTGCTGGCTGGCGCCGCCACCGCCGGCGCTGCTGGCGCCGCCGCCGCCGCCGGCGGCGCCGCCGCGGCGGCCGCGGCCTCCGCCGCCGCCGAGGCCGTCGCTGCGGCCGGCCGCGACCGCCGCCGCGGTGGCGCGCGCAGCGGCGCGGTCGCTTGCCGCCGCCGACGCGGCTGCCGCGGCGGCTGCCGCCGCGGCCGCCGCGCTGGGCCATCGCGGCCAGCCTGGCGGCCGGCCCGTCGGCCAGCCCCGTGGCCAGCCCAACTGCATGCCCCGCGGCCTGCCCCGCGGCCAGCCCGGCGCGGCAGGGGCGGCGGCCAGCGGCGCTGTGGCCGGCGCCACGGCCGCTGTCGCGGCCGCCGCCGCTGCTGCCGCTGCCACTGCCGCTGCCGGCCCTCGCCGGCGGCGGCGGCGGAGGGCGCGGTGGCCAGCGCCGACGCGGCGGAGCGCGGCCGCCACGGCCAGCCCGGCGGCCTGCCCCCCGGCCAGCCCGACTGCCTGCCACGCGGCTTGCCCCGCGGCCAGCCCCGCAGCCCGCCTGGCCCAGCCCCGCAGCCAGCCCGACTGCCGGCCCCGCGGCCAGCCCCGCGGCCAGCCCTGCCGCCAGCCCGACTGTCGGCCGGCCCCACGGCAAAGCCGACCGCCGGCCCCGCGGCCAGCCCGACGGCCAGCCCGACCGCCAGCCCCACGGCCAGCCCAAGTGCCAGCCGCACGGCCAGCCAAACGGCCAACCCCACGGCCAGCCTGGCTTGCGCGGCTGCCCAACAAAGCTGCCCGGCGGCATGACCGCGACGCAGACCCAGCGCGCCGACGGGTGGGCTGGCGCCCCGCCTGCGCAGGGCGTTTCCCCTCCCTCCGCGCCCGTGAGTCCTCGAGATGCGACGCTTAGTCGCCTGCGCCGGGAAGAGCGCGAAGCTAGTCGCGACTCGCAGGAGGAGGAGCAGGAAGAATTCTGGGATGATTTTGCCGACCGTCCAACACAACCCACTGGCAACGCGACCTCTTGGCGCACCCAACCGCTTCGGATTCCAACGGGCTCTGCGACGGTCAGTCGCCGCCGCAAGGATGCGATGATAGTCGCGAGCCGCAGGGTGAGGGGCAGGGGGAAGGCAGAGAGGACTTTGCCTACCGTCCAACACAACCCGCTGGCAACGCGACCAAATCGGCCGCCTCGGATTCCAACAGACTCTGCGTTGGTCGTTCATCTACACCGGGAAGATTGCGAAATGGGTCGCGAGCCTCAGGAGAAGGGGCAGGGAGAAGACTCGTGGGGGCCCTGCCGACCGTCCATCACACCCGCTGGCAACGCGACCCCTGGGCCTCGGATTCCAACAGATTCTGCGACGGTCAGTCGCCTCCACCGGGAAGAGTGCGCAGATAGTCGCGAGTCGCAGGGTGAGGGGCAGGGAGGAGAGAGAGAGAGAGAGAGAGAGAGAGAGAGAGAGAGAGAGAGAGAGAGAGAACCTTGCTGACCGTCCAACAACAACCCACTTGGAACACGCCCCCTGGGAACACCCAGCCGCCTCGGATTCCCAGGGGTTCTGCGATGGTTAGTCACCTGCGCCGGGAAGAGCGCGAAATGGGTCGCGAGCCGCATGAGAGGGGGCAGGGAGAAGACAGAGAGGACCTCGCCGACCGTCCAACACAACCCGCTGCCGACGCGATCCCTGGGAACACCCGGCCGCCTCGGATTCCGACAGACTCTGCGACGGCCAGTCGCCTCCGCCGGGAAGTGTGTGAAGATAGTCGCGAGTCGCAGGAGGAAGGGGGGCCCGCCGCTGGGCGGAGGGCCATCGAGGGGGCCATCGAGCAGCCTTCTACCGACGAGCGGGGCAACGAAGCCATCCTACGAGTTGGTTTCGAGGAGCCATTTCGCCCCTATTCGTCCTCCCTCCCCAGGGGACTCGAAACGGACGGGCGCCTCTACGGGCAGCCACGGGGCAACCTCTGCATCCTTGCAAGGCGCGCCAGACCCCCTTCGCTCGGGCGGGGGCGTGAGCTCGACTGCCGAGACGGGCCGGCAGCCCAGCCGGGGGGCATCCTTGACGCGTCGCACGGGACGTGGGTGGACGCCAAGGCTGCTCGCCGATCGCCAGCGTCCAGGACCGCGGGGCCCCCGCACTGGGAGGCCGCCCCATAGAGCTCGGGCCCGCGACTCCCAGTGGGAACCCCGCGGAGTGTCACCAAACGAGACGATCGGGTACCTTCGGGTCACCCTTGGTGCGTCGTTCACAGCCGTCTGGCGCGCCTTTGCCGCGCAACGCGCTGCCCCTGCCACCGCGCGCGCTTTCGACCCGCGTCGGCGCGACCAGCCAACCTGCGTCGCCTTCCTGACCTCATCTCACAGCCACAGCTGCGATGTTCGGGCCATGAGGGACTCGTTGGGCCTGGGTATCGACTGTGCGCAGGTCGTGGACAACGCCTGGGACATCGCGTCGGCGCGAGCAGGGGGCGCCAGGCACCCCCGCGAGATGGTCGGGATCTCGTGGGCGCCGACGCTGGCCGCGCGCAGTAGGGTGGGAGTGCTCTGGGCACGGCTGGGAGGAGGAGCCGAGCGGTTCGACAGTAACACCGAGTGTGGCGCACCACCCAGTCTCGCTGAGATGCGGTTTCGACAGCGCACCGGGCATGTGAACTGGCAGCCCACCGTGGTTGTCTCTGTCAGCATCACACCGCGTGCCTGGCGTGCGCTTCCTTCCCTCCCCTCCTGCGTCTTAGTGCTGCAGCGGTTAGCTGCCGCGCCGGGGTGCCTTCCGTGCCTGGCGTGCACTTCCCGTCCTCTCCTATTGCTTCTTTGTGCCTGTGGGCCTGGCTTTTCCGCGTGTATCTTCCTCCCCTCCTGCATCTTAATGCCGCAGCGGTTAGCTTCCCCTCCTCTCCTTTGTTGCGCCGGGTTTATCTCGCGCGGCAGGGTTTGCCGCCAATGCTGCTGTCTGGTGGTGCTCTGGCAACTTGAATTCCACGCAAGGATCACACTGGGAATGGGCGGTCAGGTGGCCCCTGGCCTGCTCCTGGCTGGCGTCGGCCGCCGCTGGTGACCGATGGGTTCAGTGGGGTCTCGCTACGAGCTCCATGCATGGATCGCATTGGGAATGGGCGGTCAGGTGGCCCCTGGCCTGCTCCTGGCTGGTGTCGGCCTCCACTGGTGACCGAAAGGGTGCAGTGGGGTTTCGCACGCTGCCGACCTCCACGGTGCTTGGACTTCGGCATGTGTGGCTCGGCGCGCCCGTCGGCTGCTTTCTCCTGCAAGGACTTCGTTGTCGACATGTGCCACTGCTGTACAAACGAAAGGCACTGCCGTTTGCAGTCCTATCTGTGACGAGGTTGCCCCTCTTCGCTGTTGCGCTCACACGATGCAGTTGTGTCGCCCACGGCACGGACGTCGTCCGGGTGTGCCTGTCGGTCCTGCTTGTCATTGACGGTGCCTTGTGCCGACTCACGCCAGGTGATTGGCCTCTGCGTGTTGATGGTCGCGCAGCCGCGCCATTTTGGCTGCGCTGATTTGCTGGTCGCCACCGGGATCTCCACGCCACCAGGTTGGGAGTTTCGTTTCTGGCCTTTCTTCTGAGTGGCTGCCCGCGCGCTCGCTTCGCTTGCCACTCTTTTCTTATTGCCTAGCCGCGGCCCGGCTAGTGTTCGGACGGTTTTCGACCTGTTTCGCGAGCTCGCAGACTAAGCAGTATCCCCACAAACGCTCTCTCTTCGCTTGCCTATCTTTTCTTGCTGCCTAGTCGCGGCCCGACTAGTGTTCGGACGGTTTTCGACCTGCTTCGGGAGCCCGCGGACCAAAACGTACCCCCCACAAACCCATTCGGAAGCTCTGCCCACGAAAGCTAACGGGAAAATGATGAAGAAACATAGATTGTGAACCAGAGCGCGCAACAAGGGTGAACACATATATCTGGGAGCAAGAGGATGGCCTGGGAGGAAGAGGAGGAAGAGGAGGAGGAGGAGGAAAACAATAATAAAACCACGACCACGACGACGAGGAATACGATACACGAGAAAAGAAATACGATGAAGGTAAGTAAGAGGACGAGGAGGAAGAGGATGAGGCGGCGGAGGTGGAGGAGGCGGAGGAGGAGGAAGAGGAGGAGGAGGAGGAGTAAAAGCAACAACTGCCCTTCGGATTTGTGCGAGTTTTTAGGGATGGCCTTCATCCAGGAAGCTTGGTTTTGGCTCCATTGGGTCTTTTGGCGCGGGCCCCAAACCCCCCTCGGAGGCAGCTACGTGGCAAGCAGCCCACCCTGATTCCTGGTTCCCTCGGCTCCAATGGGCCCGTCTGGGCCCAATTGGATCTTTTGGCCACCAAAACCTTACACGTGATTTTGGATGACGAGCGCACGCTACGACACCAGCCATCACTATCACTTCGGCGCGACTCTGACGGATGGTTACCAACATCATTACGAAAATATTGTGGACCGCTCTATCCCCACCTTGGAGCTGATGCCCCCGAATGAGGGAATGGACTGCGTGTACCATACGCGTCTTTGGCCACTGGTTCCCACTATGGATCCTAGCTGGTTTGGACTGAGGACTGGATCACCACAGGAGCCGTGTCGTCTGCTGCTGCTCCCCCCGCTCCCTGTCTTCATGCATGCATTTGATCTCTTGACGTGGCACCCGATGGGGGAAGGGCCATGGGGTGATGGCTCACGCTGCCAGGGCAGCCATTGTGTCCGCTCACACTAAACAGCAGTAGCCCCCTGGTGCCGTGCGCATGTGTGCTCGGCTCGTCTTTGACAGTACCCCGTTGGCTGTGGAAGGGACTCCTCTTTTTTCACCTCGTTTCACTCCGTTCCATTTCTGTCTTTCTGCGCCCTAGGCACTACCACAGCTGTGTCTCCCGCCCCCTCTCTGTACGTGCCCGCTGCCCGCTTTTGTGCTGAGCTGCGGGCGGTGCGGGTGACACCTCCCCGCTGCTGCCGTTGGCCGCCCTCGTTTCCCGCCCGGTTTCGTCTCATTCTCATCTGGGCTTCAACTGTCCGCCCTAAGGAGGAATAAGAAAAAGAGGAGGAGGAAGAGGAGGAAGAGGAAGAGGACAACGGGGACGAGGACTGAGCACTCATACTCTCCTTTTGGAGCCCTCTTGGGGCTCCTTTGAAGGGCCCTGGGGTTCTATTGAGTCCCTCTTGGGGCTCTGTTGGGGGCCCGTTGGGAGGCCTGGAGGTCCTCTTGGGGCTATCATGGAGGGCGTCGGTATGAAGAGATGGCGTCGTAACGTTTGGTGCCCCCCCCCCTGGGCCATCAAAATCGCCTCTTGAGGCCCTCTTGGCGCTCTTGGGCCGTTCTTGGGCGCTCTTGGTGCCGTCTGGGGGGCCTGTTAAGCTTCTTTTGGGCCTGCCTCGGGCCATTTGGTGTCCTTCTTGAGGCCTCAAACGTGCATCGGACGCGAGAAGGCGTGACGTCAAACATCATTGATTCCTGGTCGAGTTGTTTCTTGGTTTCTTTGGGGGGTCTTGAAGGGGCTCCGAGAGCACTTGGATCCATCGTCCACGCCGTGTGCCCCGCGTGGTAATTGAGGAGGCCTCCAATGTGATATGCATGCGGGAGGCCTTGAGCGGCGGGCCAGGAGAGCGCGTCGTTATCTGTGGGTTGCGGTGGGCCTGGCCAGCCGCAGGCCGCTGAGCGCGTTCGCTCTCAAGCGGCGGAATTCGGGCGGCGGGTGCTGTCACTCCTTATTTTGTGGCCTCAGTATGCGGGCCTGCCGCTGCTTTTTGCCCCTTCATGGATTTGCGCGATGAGGTCGCGTGATTGGCGTTTCGGCACGGTTCGCCGTGTGCCTCCGCCGTCCTGCGTGGAGACGCCAATCGGTTGCCCGCTCGGATGTCGGAAAAGGCGCCAGGGTTGCCTGCGGATTGGCCGCGGTGGGCCGCACCTTGGGCGGCGTTGAGGCAGCGCCTTGGGCAGACCGAGTGAAGGTGATCCACTGTGGCGCAGTGTATCCGATGCCTGTTCAGCGAGGCGGAGGAGGAGCACGAGGATGAGGAGGATGGGGAAGAGGGAGCAGGAGAAGGAGGAGGAGGAGGAGGAGGAGGGGGAAGGAGGAATAGGAGGAGCAGGAGGAGGAGGAGGGAGAGGGGGAAGGGGAGGAGAAGGAGGACCAGGGTCAATTCAAGACGGGGAGCGTATGCAAGTGTGGGATCAGTGGATTGAGTTTACTGAACTGGAGCTTTGCAGAGTTTTTGATATCCATGGGGCTGAGCAGGATATGTATGCTGGACGTTCTTCAGGTTTCAGGAGAAAGCAGGTTTCCCTGGACACGATAGTCAAAAAGAAATGGTTTGCTAACACCACTGCCCAGCTCAGATATTGGCGCACACTAGTGTCGTTACTGGTCAAAGCGACGGCCTGCCTGGACGACCTGTCCAACTCCGCGTATTGGCAGACGCTGCGCTTTTCCATCCTGAAGCTGGACCAGAAGTCTCTTGGTCCTAAGTTTTTGTGCCTTGCCCCTAGGCTGCCCCAGTTGATTGGGATCATCGAAGAATCTGGAGGGTCCGATCTGGGGCTCCTCATGCCCACTGCGCAATCCACGTATGAACACATGTTCAGGGATCACTGTAGCAGGAGGTGGGCTAGGTGGAGATCTTGGGCTCAGGAGGCAGTAACTAAGGGCGGCAAGGCGGCACATGTTTTTTCTAAGGAGCGTCCACCTGCAGTTGGCCCGCTATCTCCACATGGCTGGGCGCTGCAAGGGGACCAAGCCGTTGAGGACTTGAGGAAAGAGTGGAGCCAGTATTGGTGCTGCCATCAGTGCCCGCTCACTGCGCAGCACCACCGTCGTGCAGACGAAGCCCCCCCTCTTCCTCGGCCAGAAGTTGAAATTCTGAACTGGGCTCTCAGTAAGTTCAAACACGACACGGGTTTAGGAGTGGACTGTATGAACCCTAGGTGTTGGTTACTGTTGCCCAGGGACTTCTTGGAGCGTTTGATCGACCTGATGATGTTATGGGAGAAAAAGCCTTCTCTCCCAAGGAAGTATGCTACCCAAATCATCTTCCAGGGCAAACCCGATGGTGCTGGATTGCGCCCGTTGGCCTTGATTGTCAGCGTGTTAAGGGCTTGTGCCAAAGTTCGGCAGGTGGTGGCTCGGTCTTGGGAGTTGGATCATTCGGCGGATTTCTTCTGGGGAGCTCGAGACAAAGAATGCGATCGAGCTGGTTGGCAGCATGCTATGCTCAATGAATTTGATCGCATCCAGAATTTTGAAGCTGGCACGTGGTTTGGTGATTTAGATAAGTTCTATGAGAGGGTTGGGCCTGCGATATTGTTCGAAGAAGCAGAGGCCACGGGCACGCATTTAGGGCTCACCCGTGCAGCAATCGTCTTGTACACTGGTGCGAGAGCCCTGAATTTCCAGGGAGCAGTGTCCAACCTGATCGAGGCGACGGGCACTATTTTAGCAGGATGCAGCTTGGCCGCCACTTTCGCCAATGTTGTTTTGTACAGGCTGCTTGTGTCGGTCACCGCCGCCTTCCCAGCACTGACGATACGTAATGTGATTGATGATGTTTCGATTCAGGCCCTCGGGACCACCGATTTCGTCTGTGAGCAACTGGGGAAGGCAACCATCGTGATGAAGGACGGTTTTGAGAAGTTGAAGTTGATTATCTCGGGGAACAAAACCATTTACATCGCTTCCTCTAAGCAGCTCTCTGTGGCCTTGGCACTCAGGTGGGCCAGTTTCGGTTTCAAGCATCAGCAGTATGTGCGGTCTCTTGGATGTGACGCAGTTGCGCAGAGGATTCGGCGCAACCCGACGGCCAGGAAAAGACTAGCAAAGGCAGGACGAAGATCCACTAGGATCTTGAGACTTAAGAACGCTGGGGCTCAGGTTGGGAACATACAGAGGTCGGGTCCCCAGGCTTGTGGGCTATGGGGCTCGGCTGTTGCGGGCTTGACGCCCAGACAGGTTCATAATATGCGGTTGGCTGCTTCTAGGAGCTTATGCAAAGATAAAGCTGGAGCTCTCATGTCGTTCAGATTGCGTTCGTCTCCTGCTGGGGCATCTATGGGCCCATATGTGATATACCATGGTAATGTTATATATCAATGGTGTCGAGCTATTTGGGATGGCTCTCCTGGGCTCCATATTATCCAGAAGGTGTTTGAAAAGGCTTCAGATGACCTTTGGAGATCCCGAAGGCCCTGGCACGTATGTACTTCGCCTGCGCACGTATACTTACTGACTACGGCTGAGCTGGGTTGGAGACCTCTCTCAGCAAGAAAGATACGACTCTGCGACGGGGATATGATCGACCTGCTGGAGCTTGCACCACTGGCAATCAGAATGCTTGCGGAGCGTGATGCAGGACACTGGGCTGACAAAAGGGCCCTCATGAAAAGACCTAAGAGTAGCAAGGTCTGGTGTAGGCCTGTGTATTGGGAAGGGGCCAGGAGTTTGCTGTCGGGTAAAACCTCGAAATCCTGGACCAGGCACCACCAGGCTTGCGCTAGAAACACTTTTTTTCCTTGGGAACCTGGACGCAGGGCCGTCTGAAGGATCGCGGGCTTGCCGAGGAGGATCTCTGCCAGCTTTGCCGTGCCGAGCGAGGAACTCTGTACCACAGGCGCTTCAGGTGCGCGGCTTTCCTGGGGGGCAGAAGCATGTACCTCTCGGCGCAGTGCATGCAGGCTGCCCGCAATGCTCGCGACATGAATCAGGATTTGGAAAAGTTTGCTGCTGGTGTGCTACCGTTTCCCAAAGAACTGATCCCGCAGCCCCTAGGTAGAGATAAATGTTCTATTGGCTGGTTTAACATGCCTGCTTCAGGTAAGCTCCAGGGCTTGATTTTTTCTGACGGGTCCGCGGTCCACCCCACCTGTGATCTCAGGAGGCGTGCGGGGTGGAGCCTTGCACAGGTTACCCCACAAGGGGAGCTTTTGTGCGCTGCCTTCGGACCCGTGCCCAGGGAGGTGGCGCCTAGCCAGCAGGCCAGGGATGGTGAGGACTATGCCTACAGGATGGCGGCTGAGCTGGTCGACCTTTTTTTCCCGATTTTGAGATTTGTACGGACTGTTCGGGTACTCTTGGGTGTGTGTGGGATAGGGCCAAGAGTTGCTCGTCCCAGAATTCCAGGGCACACATCTGGAGTTTCGTTTGGCACGTTTTTGAGGACGGGCTGAAGGCCAGGAAAGTCAACGGACACGCCACTATGGCTGATGTTCTTAATGGGCTGTGCACTGAATTTGATAGGCCCGGTAATAAGCATGCGGATCGCTTTGCCAGGCTCGGAGCAGGCATGCACCCCATGCCCGATTTGATGGTTCAGGCCGTCGATTCCTGTCGGGCGGTCCAAGAAGAGATCGTCCGATGGGGAGCCATCCAGGATGTGATAATGGCCGATAGAGGTTGGGCTGACGCGGCTGGTTTCCCGGGGCCCTCCGTGGTTGAGGAATCGGAGCGCGATTTCCACACCCAGCATAAGAAGGGCCAAGTTAGGTGCCAGGCCAGAGCACTGCGGCAGCTCTCTGAGGCTTGGTGGCCTCGAGTTGACTTTCGTGTGCCGATCCTCTCGGACACAGGGGCCGAGAACCCTGGTGGCCCTGAGCAGCTGTCAGAGTTTTCCTTGCTATCCCGCCTCCAGGGGCACAGCCTTTGCAAGGCAAAGGTTTTCGTGGGGGACGGGAGTCGGGCGGCTGGGAGTGGGTGGGTGATGTCGTGCATTCGCTGTGGAGGCTATGCGTGGGCTGGAGTGGCCTCGCTAGCAAACAAATGCCCTTGCCACCCCCCCACGAAGGACCTCAGGCGCCAGAGGACGAGGTTCGCCAAGGGTGATTTTCCCAGCTGGGCTCGGCAGTACAAAGGTTGGTCGGTCACAGGGCACCGAACGCCTACCCCCCTAGATCTTGTTTCCCTTGTCCGTGCGTCTCACAAAGGGGTCCAGCTCTTAGGGGGGGCCGAGCCAGAGGCGAATGATTTTGTTGATAGCCTGTGGGAGGAGAAGTGGACCCCAAGTCAGCTCCTCTCAAGATTTGGCTTAGTTTGTCCAGCCGAGGCTGATCAAGGTATCGGGTCCTGAGCTGCGTTTGTTGCTAGGGGCTGGTGGCACTGACACCTGCCTCCACAGAGAACAGAACAGAATTCAAGACGCACCAACGATGTTTCAGTACACCCTCCCTCTAAGATCGCTCTTCGTACGTCCCTACAAGAAATCGCTTTCATCGCGCAAAGTGCCCCATCGAAAGACACCCGTCTGAGAGTCCAAACTGTTGCTCCAACGCCGCGATCAGCGCCAAGGTGAGAGATACGTGTTGCAAGGGAACGCCCGCTATCACTGCAGCGGTTGTACACTTTTAAGACGAATGTGCGCTGCACTGATGCGAGAACATTTTGAAAACGACCCGCCCCCGATGACTGAAGCTGTACCAATATTGAAGCTTCAGGATCATACATGGTGAGGACGTCTCAGGCGAAACGCCTGGACCTCTCTGCCGACACGTCTGTGGGTGCGACAGGAAGAAATTATTTTTCAGGGGAAGGGATGGAGGAGGAGGAGGAGGAGGAGGAGGAGGAGGAGGAGGAGGAGGAGGAGGAGGAGGAGGAGGAGGAGGAGGAGGAGGAGGAGGGGGAGGGGGAGGGGGAGGAGGATTTAAGGGAGGGAGGGAATGGGGGATTATATCGCCAGTTTCCCAAAGCTGCTGGGCGCTTCGAGGCGCCTCTTTGGAAGGTTTTCGGAGGTGCCCGCAGATGATCTGAGGCGTTCGGTGGTTTCTGAAGGGTGATCTGCGTCGTGCCCGTCTCTGTCCTGCCCCTGCGGCGTGCCAGTCGCCGTCCCGCCTCGGCCCCCGTCTCTGTCCCGCCTTTTGCGCAGTAGGACGGCGGCTACGTGCCCCCGGAGGCCCCGAAAGTGGACCTGGAGGCGTGCCGCCTTCCTGGGGGGGGGCCTCCAGGGAGGGGGGGGAGGGAGAGGAGGAGGATGGGCGCTAGAAGTGTGGAGTCCCAGCCGAGGAGGAAGGAGGAGGATGGGCGCTGGAAGGGGTGATGATGATGATGATGATGATGATGATGATGATGATGATGATGATGATGATGATGATGATGATGATGATGATGATGATGATGATGATGATGATGATGATGATGATGATGATGATGATGATGATGATGATGATGATGATGATGATGATGATGATGATGATGATGATGATGATGATGATGATGATGATGCTGATGATGATGATGATGATGATGATGATGATGATGATGATGATGATGGATGATGATGAGGAGAGAGGAGGAGGAGGAGGAGGAGGAGGAGGAGGAGAGGAGGAGAGGAGGAGGGGAGGAGGAGGGGAGGGGAGGGGGAGGAGGAGGAGGAGGGAGGAGGAGGAGGAGGAGGAGGAGGAGGAGGAGGAGGAGAGGAGGAGGAGGAGGATCGGGAGTCCCCAACGGGGTGGTGACCACACCGTGCGGTGAGTCGGTGGGGATTCGGGGTCACCGCTCGGTTTTGGGACTCGGGTCGTTCTCCGAGGATGTCTCGGGCGACAGGGGCCTCGGGGGTCCCAAGACCGTGCGGTGACGGACCGTGCGGTGAGGTCCCTTGGGGTTCCGAGGTCACCGCACGGTCTGTCACCTTACCATTTCGCGACTCCAAAGAGGAGGAGGAGGAGGAGGAGGAGGAGGAGGAGGAGGAGGAGGAGGAGGAGGAGGAGGAGGAGGAGGAGGATGGTCGCTGGAAGGGAGGAGGAGGATGGGCCCATGCACATGAAAAACTCAGTCACGCGTGGAAGCCACCGAGCGCCAACCATGGCGCATAAGCCACCGAGCACCACCCCACCCATAGGGCAGTGTGGCAAGCACACGAAATTCGCGACCGTCAACATACCAGAGAAGGACACCAAGGCAGTGGGGAGAAATCGCGGTTTCAAAGACATCATAGGGCACCTGCCATAGAGCGCGACGGGCAAGGAACCAGTGAAAGAACGATCGTTCGTAACCTTCATTCCCACTTCTTTCCCTTTCCAAGCAGGCACCCCCTCAGCGCATACGCTGCCGCGGGGAAAGCAATGTCGGCGAAGGTGTTCAGGGCAGGCAAGCCCAGGAACTGCATGCATCGCTTCCGAGCTTCCTGGAACGCTCTGGGACGGCCGCAGCGCCCGATGCATCCTCCAGAACCCCCGGATCTCAAAGGTCCCCGATCTGTCCCGATCTGATGTTGTCCCGTTCCTGGCTTCGTCTTATGTTCGGGGCAGGACGAGGGCGAGGTCGAGGCGGACTCGGTCGGCCGCGTGCGCTCGCAGCGGGCGCGGGCCCGCATGGGGCCGTCGCGGTCCCCCGTGGGGCGCGGTCCGTGCGACTGGTGCGCCGACGTGGTCGAGCCGGGCGAGGCGGGTGTGCGGTCGCGGGGCTTCCGCAGCTGCACCTCCCCGCCAGGCCACGATCCGCACTAGGGGGGTGCGCCGAGATGGGAGCGGGTGGGCTCCACCTCCTCCCTGGCCTCAACCTGTCCCTCTTTCTCCTCCTCGCTCATTCTCCTCATCCGCCTCGCTCATCCTCCTCGTCCTCCTCGTCGTCCTCCTCGTCCTCCTCCCTCCGCCTTCGCTTCCTGCTCCTCCTCCTCCTCCTCCTCCTCCTCCTCCTCCTCCTCCTCCTCCTCTCTGCTTCCTCTGTTCCCTGTCGTCCTCTGGTCCTCCCCCAGGGCGCGGAGGGGCGCCCTCGCTGGAACTACAGCTGGAACTCCCCGCGGGGCGTGATCCGCGTGAGTGGCGCGCCGACATCTGCGAGGGAGCGCACGGTGGCGCCCGCGCTGAAGCCAGCATTTGTACCGAAATTGTTGCCAGCCCCAACGTGGGCCCAACAACTCCGCCTGCAATTCTGGCGACGCCTCCCTGGGTCCTGACGATCGGTTTGCGGGTCTCTCCTATATCGGCGGCGGACTTGCCTTGTCCAACACCGACCTCAATGCCCCCCCGCCGCCGACCCCCGCCCCAGGCACCAGACTGGACCCTCCATACATCCCCGACGCGAGGCTCGCACTCGAGCAGAAAAACGGCAGATTCATGTGCGACAGGTGCGGAAAGGACCATCTGCGTTCCGCCGATGGCACCTGGATCGCCGACATCACGCGCCAGATGGTCGCTCAGAATAGGCCTCAGGCCTACATCAACGGCGCCAACATGGGGTGGCACTGCGACATCTGCTGGTTACGCCACCTGGAGGAACAGGGCCTCTCAACGCTGGCAGGAGCGACATTTGCCGACAGAGTCAAGGAGCATGAGCAGCAGAGGACGGGCGCCAACAACGACAAGGCGAGCGCCCTCCCTTCCCTGGGAGACCTTCCACTTGGCTTTGGATGCAGCCCCCTGGCGGACACGAGGACGTTAGCGGACCTCCTCATGGAGCCGACGGGCATGAAGATCCCCGAGCGGGCCAATACAACCATTCCCATCCTACGGATCCGGGACGAGCGCTTCGGCCTCAAAGCCGCGCAGACCCAGATCTACTCCGCGCGGTGCGACACATGCCCCCAGGGGGCCCCGCTCCTCGTCTGGGACACTGGCTCCCCGCCCCTGGGATGTTTCATATGGAAGCCGGCGGAAGGCATAGGCGTTCCCGAGCAAGCTGGACTGTCCCCCATCGACAAGCGGGCCCTGGCCTGGCGGGAGCGCAAATGGAACGCTACATGGTGCTGCCGACGCTGCCTGGTCCCCATATGGAACATAGGCCCGGCCACCCTGGATCACATCCTGGACCGAGACTTCAGATCTCTGTCTCCAGCCAAGCCTCCAGTCCTTCCCTCGCTCAGCAGCCAGATTGGAGTCGAAGCGCCTGTGGAAATTTCTGATTCTCTCCCATGGCTAGGCGTGGACGCCAAGGTGAGTAAGCAGTCCCCCTGGATCCAGCGCCGCGGGCAGTACTGGTGCAACGTCCGAGCAAACTCCTAGGTCTCTCGCCCAGCTTTTGGAGCTCTTGCCAGACCTGCCAGCACCACAGGGCCCGCTCCTGAGCAACAGGAGCGTCTATAATCCCACCCTATGCGCTGAGGATCCCAGCAGACCTGGCGCCGGTGGATTGTCCGCGCGGCGATCGCTGGTAACCTTCCTCCGCGACTTCCATCCTGGACTGGATTACACCTGGAGGCAGTTTTGTTTCGCCAATCGCGACAGAAGCGCCCCTGAGCCCAGGTGCGACGAGGCCTCCTTGCCCGACGAATTCCTGTCAGAGTTCCTCCGGACTGTATATGGTGACTACATCCCGGACAACTGTCTCCCTCCCAACCAGCGCTGGGAAGGCAAGCGCGCGGCCGCGGCGCGAGTCGTAGCACACCTGGCCAACGGCGAGAGACATAAGGAGCCCTGGAGGATTTGTGCGGCGACGCTGGCCCCGGCAAGTGGTCTCGTTCCCATCCGACATGAGGTGAGCACGCTGACGGGTTTCCTACTCAGCCTCAGTGCCGACGCCCTCGTTTCGCATCCATCACCTCCTTGGCTGAGCCCCCCCCCACCAGGCGTGTTGATCATGAGCGACGACAGACCAGACACCCCCATGGCTGCCGACGCAGACAAGTCCCAGGGCACGATGGACAACGACTCCCGTATGGGCCACCAGGACCCGCCCGACCACAACGGCAACGACGAGAGCGTGGAAGACGGGATCCCCCCTACAAAGGTGGAGTCTCCCGACTTCGGAGAAGGCGAGCCCCCTCCTCCTTTCACTTGCTCGGACTCGGCCTCGGAGGGCGATGATAATCGCCCAGGCGACGAGGCGCCTCAGCAAAGCCCATCGGCGGACAGCTCTGACTCCAGCCGCGAGGAGGCCCCGACCTCGGCCGGGGACGAAGCGCCCTACGCCGACCACAGTAGCGATCCAGCCCGGGGACCCGCGGGGGACGAGAGAGCCCGCGACCGAGGCGGCTCTCGGACCGAGCGCTCTCCCGCGCCCGCTCCACAGCTCCCTGGGCAGAGGCGCTATCACCCTTGCCATACTGGCACATCGGAGCAGGATGCACTCAACCTGTTGACCTGTCCGGAGGGGGGCGGCCCCACGAACAAAGTCTGGCTCGGCACGGTGGACCTGGAACGTCCCAACGAGACACCCGCCAGACGCATGGCCAGGCATCAGTCGGAGTTGGGCGCAGTCTTCTGCGCGCCGCGGACCGCGCACACGCAGCGATCTTGGCTCCCTGGATCCAGGGCGCCCAAATCCGACCCGAAATTGCACGCGGCCGCGTCCATCAATAAGTTTCTTGATGACTGGAAGGACTGCGGGTATGACGCCTACCAGATGAACGCGAGGCTGGGCCACGGCATTGGCTGGGACAGGCTACGAGCCGACTACCTGCGACACTCCCGTACCGACGGCAGGGGCAAAGGCAGCTGCCAACAGACCGGCTGGCGTGACCGCGCGACAAGCTCCTGGGACACCTGGGGCAGCCGGCAGGGCGAGTGGAGTGATGGATGGCGCGAAGATCGCTGGCAGACGGGCGGCAAACGCGGCGGAGGCCGCCCCGACGATCGGGACGATAGAGACGAAAAGATGCTCCGATGGAGGGACTGAGCTCGCTCCCCGCTCCCAGCGCCGCGCGCCACCACGACAACCTCACTACACACTGAGTGCGGCCCTCCGCCGCTTTCTTTCTCCCCAACTTCGGGGCAGCCCGACTGCCCCCCCCCCTGGACGGCACTCTTCCTACCTTTGGACCATGGTGTGCCGCTCAGTAATACCATCTGCACTTTGCGTGACAGTGCGCAGCCTGCAGACCCTAGGTGGCACCTGGCCCCGCTGCCCTTACTCTTACCTGTGGCCGCTGAACCCTAGCCGTAGGGCTCACGTTGTCCACTCTGACTGTGTTTCGCACCCTGGAGTTCCCTCTGGCGCAGCCTTGAGCCGCGCTGCGAGCCCCGTTCAAGTGCGGCTCTGCCGCCCTCCCCCCGACGCGCGCACCTCCTGCCTTTGGATTCAGGTGTGCGTATCGGTAATACCGCCCACTGCCACCCCAACTAGTGGACCTGTGGCCTCCGGCCTTACTGTAGATCTTTCACCCGCCAGGCGCGACCTGGCCCGCGTCTGTGGACCCTGGCGGCCCCGCCTGTCCATAGACTTACTCCCTGGACTTCTCAATCATTCAACGGCCTTCAGCCGTGACCCTGGAACGAAGTGACTCTGAGGGACGCGTTTTGGGTATGCGACGGTCCCGTCCCTCGGGTGCTACCCTACACGCTTATGGGTGGCGCTGAGACACTTTGGATGTGCACTATCGGCTACGTGTTCCTACCGTGTGGCTTCGTGCACGCTGCTGCGCCCTTACCAGTCGCTGGACCAGGGGCCTGACGCATCTCAGATGTGGAAGGTTCTCTCTGGCTACTCTGTTTCCACACCCTGGATGCGTGTTCTGACGTCGCGATGTTCTGTTCCGCCGTCAGTGTTCCCCGCTGGACTGTGTCACCAGTCAGTCTGTGCTACCCGTCAGACTCCCTGGATTGACGTCTTCGGGACCGTTCCTATTTGTTCGTCTCCGAACTGTTGGGAGCGCCTTGCGCGCCATTTTGGCTGCGCTCGGCTTCCTCGGTGCCTGTGTTCAGACTCCCTGGGTGTGCCGTTGCATGTTTCGTTCAGGGGCTGCCTGCAGACTCCCTGGATTGCACGCCTTGGCTCAGACGCCCTGGGTCGCTGCTGCCTGCCGCCTGACCGCGGCCCGCGCGTGCCCGCCCTTAGTCGCGGCCGCAGCCCGACCGCGACCGCCCGCCGCTGGCGCTTCCGCCTGCGGCTGTGAAAAAAATAGTACCAACCCATCCACAAACGATGCCCAGGAGAGTTGCCTTGATCAGGGGAGAGGA
>CAUYUJ010017179.1:170749-210749 GCA_963575745.1 Prorocentrum cordatum | reverse complement strand
GAGTAGTAGTCGTCGTCGTCGTAGTAGTATCAGTAGTTGTACTAGTAGTTGTAGTAGTAGTAGTAGTAGTAGTAGTAGTAGTAGTAGTAGTAGTAGGAGTAGTAGTAGTAGTAGTAGTAGTAGTAGTAGTAGTAGTAGTAATAGTAGTAGTAGTAGTAGTAGTAGTAGTAGTAGTAGTAGTAGTAGTAGTAGTAGTGGTAGTAGGATTGGGAGGAGGACGGGGGATGCGGAGGGGGGACGGGTGGTGGGGATGAGGAGGAGGATGACCACTCAAGATAATCGAAGTGAGGAGAAGAGAGAGGAGGATCATGAGGATGACGCAGAGGAGGGTTGTCTAAGAAGAGGGATCTACGGATCAACAGGATGAGCGCGACGGTTATGTGATTATTGTGATGACGGTGGTGATGGTGGTTGTGGTGATGAGGGCGTTGGTGGTGATGCTGATGGTGGATGGTGAAGCGGATGATGGTGATGATTATGAGGATGGTGTTGATGGGTATGGCGAGGAAAACGTCAACGATGTTGATGGTGATGGTAATGCTGTTGGTGTTGATGTTGATGATGGTGATGAGAACAGTATTGGCGGTGATCGTGATAGTGATGTTGATGCTGTTTTTGATGATGATGCTGCTTTGTGATGACGGCGGTGATGATGATGACGCTGGTGCTGATGATGCTGATGATGGTGGTGATGATGACGATGCCCGTGATAATTGTGATCGTGATCGTGATGGGGTCACGTTGACGTGAGCGAACATGACGTGACGAAGATGCTCCCGCGAAGCGATGCCATGTCGATGTTGCGCAGGGGGTGATGAGGAGGATGGGGTCATGCAGCGGATGATGAAGCCGAGTAGGAGGAGGAGGAGGAGGAGGAGGAGGATTACTGTGGAGGAAGAAGGTGGAGGACGGTGGAGGGAATCGCCTTGGGAGGGGAGTTATCCCCGACCAGGGCAGGCTGGTGGCGCTGGCCGTTCTCCGGGGCGCGGTCAGTGGGCCCACGGGCCTTGCGGGGGCAAGCGTGGGCCTGGAGAGCCAGCGCGGCCAGCCCGCGGGCCCTGTGGCGGCAGGCTGGAGCCTGGATAGCCAGCGCTGCCAGATGCCCAGATCTCCGAACAGTTGTTTTGTCAATCTCCCCTGCCTTTTCTCCACGCCGACGACGGAGGGCCTTCCTTCCCCAGGTATTCTCAACAGTTGTAAGGGTGGCGGTTTGATTGGTTTGGGAGTTGTCACGCACGTTAACGACTCTTGATCCCTTGGCGTCCTCAGGACGCCCTGGAAGACCTCCCGGTGGGTTCCGTCGATCGTCGCCGATATGGATGTATGTAGTTACGTGTGCGTGCATGTCCGTTTGTTTGCCCTTAGCCTTCCACACAGGACTCGCCATATTCCCAGAAATCTTGAGGTGAATGGGGTCGGGGAACGGCTCCGCGATGGCGACGGAAACGTCCGATTGCCGTCGCAGCAGACGCCAAGAGACACCGAACATGCCTTCTTGAGGCAGCGCGCCAAGAGACGCCGCCACGATGGGCATCAGAGAGCTTTCGAGGGCTCAAGAAAACCCAAACATGCCCTACGGACGCCGCGAGCTGGCCCCGAGAAAGCCCACGGAGGGCCTCAAGACGAGCCCAATTGTGCGGCCAAACGTGCAGGCGCGGGCTGGCGAAGGCAACGGCGGCGACGACGACAACAATTAAGCACTATACGACTCATCTCGTGACGACGATGCACGCTCACAATGACGATTGTGGTGCGGTATCGATGCTCTGGGGTTGTTCTCCTCTGGTTTGCGGTCCGTCGCATTGTGTTGCCAAGGCAGTTCTTTGCATTCATGCGTGGTCATCACATTCCATTGCTAGCCCTGCGTTGTCAATGCGTTAGCTTTACAGCGTGTTGGTTCGCATTGCAAAGGTACCGTGATACGTTGCAGTGGTGCCATTGTTATGTATGGCAGTTTTATGGTTTCGCATTGGAGATCGCCAGCGGGTAAGTTAACACGCGTCGTATCCGTGTGAGCTCTTGCGATTGCTTCAACGTGTCGGTTCGAGACTGTGCGCTTGTGAGCTAGTCGAGCAGGCATGTTAGATCACAATCGAACGCGAAGCGGGGTTGTGGATATAGTGCCTCCCTCTTCTGTTTATGAACATACAAAGAAGCATTTTCTACATGCACATACGCACTCTTATAATATAGAAAGCGTCGATCCCAAGCGGTATGCTTCTAGCAATATAATTGGAACAACAGGTGTGATGTACTCTATGTTGTTCACACGGTGTTGTGCAGTTTATGTTGGAGAATTGATGTTGTGCAATCGCTGCTTTGCCATCCGTGCTCTGCAATCTACAAGATGTAACATGTGTTGTGCAGTCTATGGAGTTCAATCGGTGTTTTCAATACACATATATATGCTGTGCAATGCACGTGGCCGAATCTACTGTGTGTAAAATCTATTTGTGGAACCGATGTCGTGCAACTGATGTTCTTCATATCCAAGACGACGACGGCCACGACGCTCACGACGCCGACGCCGACGCCGACAACCTGGGGACAGACCGCCCTGGGGAAGCGGCGGATCCTCCGTCACAGACGAGACGACGGAGGCCGCGGCCATCCAGACGGAACAATCGAGAACAATTCTCAAAGAAACAGCACGACCGGGGCCCTCGACCCAATTTTCCTGCGCCCTTTTCGAGCCGGTTCGAGACACCGCCCTCCCTTTCAACAGTGCGAGTCCCAGCGCCAATCACCTTGGGTATACCTCTGCTCTGCCGAGGTCTTCAACGTACCTGCAACGATCAGCTGCCTGTCCACTTTGGGTATTCCTCTGCCGGGGCTGGTAAAGCATTTGCTGACGGGGCGATCGAGAGCCGCGCGCCAGGAACATCGCGACAGGAGCCTTTGACCCCGTCTTCGTGCGCCCCTTCAGGCCGGATCGATCCGCCTTTCTTGCTTGCCATGGGTATTCCTCCGCCGAGGCTTTTCGAGTGCTTGCAGCGATCAGCTGCTTACTACGGGTATTCCCCTGCCGGGGCCTTCCGAGAGCTTGCGGCGATCACTTGCCTCCCATGAGCCTCTTTCGGATTTTGTCCTGATGCTGGGGCTTCGTTCCCGTCCGCCCCGCCGCGTGATGGCCGCCGCAAGGGTTCATGTTGGTTGTTCGGACGCTTTGGCCCCGCCCGTGCCAGTGGCCCGCTGCGCCCAAGGCGACACGGTCCCCCTGGCAGGCGCTTGCGGGCACCGGCCTCGCACGGCCCCCCGCCGCTCCACCCTCGGGCTGCGGCGTTCAGTTGCACGGTTTTCTCGTGCCGTTCCTTTTGCCTTCGGGCTCGCGCACGTGATGCGCAAGGTGTCAGCCGACGGCCTTTTGAAGTCCTACTTGTTCGACACAGTTTCTCCTTGGCCCCTGGTACTGATTGGGCTTTCACTTGTGAGCGTCTTCAGTCGCATGGTCCGTTCGTGCCGATCAGCTTTGTTTTCTGGTTCGCGCTCGCGGGGTTCACGGTGTCGGTTGACGGCCATACGAAGTTCTACCCGTGCGGCAAAGTTGTCCTTTGGGATGCGCTGGTCACGGTTTCTTGGCGACTGTTGCCGTTTGGCGTGGTCGCCCCCTTCATGCTTCTCCCGCTTACCCAGGGTGCCGTCTGTACTATTTCACTTGGTCCTGCTTGCGCGTCGCCGGCACCCTCTACCGCCACCCGTTCGCCTCCCTCGCGCCGTTTTGGCTGCGTCTTCCACTTTGGCACGCCGGTATTTCGTTCGGTGCGACGGTCCACCCTCATCCGCCTCCGTCCTCTTCGGCGTCCTCTTCGTGCTCCTGGGGCACTTTATGTGCTTCCGGTTCGCCATTTTTTTCGCGCTCGCGTGGTTTTCGGCAACAGTGCGCTCTTCTGCCGCTGGTCTGTATCGCGGCTCCTCGCGCGCCTCCGCTTGCGCTGCTTCTCATTTCGCTACGGGCGCGGCCCGCCCTAACACGCTCCGCGTTCGACTCGTTCCGCGCGCCCGCTAACCAAAAGTAGCCCCGCCAACCCATCCAGGAACGATGGCCATACGAGTTCCCCTGATCGGGAATGTGGAGGAGCATGCCGTGGAATACAGGGTTGCGTAAGACGTCGTACACCAAGAGGGGGAGGATGGAGGATGAATCGGGGAAGGGGCAACTTGATGATGACGATGAGGAGGAGGAGGAAGATGAGGAGGAAAAGGAGGAATAAAAAGGGGGGGATAAAGGAGGAGGCAGGAAGAGGCATGTGCGAATGAGGGAGAAGAGGAGGAGGAGGAGAAGGAGGAGGATAAGGAGGAGGAGGAGGGCGAAAAGGAGAAAGAGGAGGAGGAGGAGGAAACACAAGGCGAGTAGAAAGGCCAGAGGCCTCTTGGATGCCTTTCGGAATTGTTTTGGGGAGCCCCCGTGGGTGTCCAACTGGAACCTCATGGGCGCATCATCTGTTTTTTTTGTTGGGCCTCGTGGGCACTTGTTTGGCGTTTCGCAAAACACATGCGGAAACTATGGCGATGAGTGCTTGGTGTTGCCTGGTGCTTCTTTGCGGCCGCACTAGCCAGCGCACGCTCGCGCGCGCAGCGGCCAGTTAGTTTGACGCGACAAACGCGGCCGCGGCGACGCTATCCTCAGGGCATTTCCCAATGTGTATTTCATTGCGAGCCGGCAGCTCGGACGGGCGCGGCATCACGGCAACGGCGACAACGACAGACCCGATGATGCTAGTAGCGGCGTTGGTGGTGATGATGACAACGGTGACGTCACGGCTAGTCACGGCGCCGATGTTGATCACGCTGGCGACGATGACGGCCTTCGCGTAGGTTTTGGAAGGGGTTCGACATGCGCGCGGGGCCGACGCGCGATAGTGGCCCGCATGGAGTTACTTGACACGGACCGTGCCCCCTCCCCCCAGCGCGCGCAGGGACGTCCGGATGATGTCGACATGCGGCGCGAATGGTCCGTTTGGCAAGACAGTGTTGAACATGTTGCGAACCACATAAGCGACCCAACCGAATCGCAAGAGCGGGGGCGCATTTGTTTAAAACGCTGATTTTGCACAACCATGTGTTTTAAATATTCCTGGGGCAGTAGATGTGGACATGTTTTAGGAACCGACGTCTTTTTATATCGTTACGGTTTAACACAAAACAAATACTTTCGGCATGCGCGCGAAGACGCGCGCGCACTTCGTCCCGATTTTTGTTGCACGGGGTTTTTGCGACAGCACGCGTGCAACGGCTTTCGAACGATTTCGCCACGTTTACGAAACAGTTGAACACATTGGTTTTAAACTTCGCAAGGGCGCAAGCGCAAACTGTTTGGGAACATTTTGGTTGCGGGGCCATGTGTTTTATTTCTTTTCGGGTTACCCGGTTTTTGCAATTTTTACAACACCGCAACAGTTCTTGAAGGATTTCGTCGTGCACGCGACAACGCGCGCGCGTGCCCTTCGTCGTTTGTTTGGCAAGGGATTATTGCAATTTGGAGTTTTAATACACGTATGCGCGCATAATTTGCTGCAGAGGATGATGGGGGGCGTTGCCGGCCTGGCTTGGATGGTATGAATTCGGATTTACATATACACATATAGGGTGGGCGATTTGGCAGAATCCTGTGTGAATCACAGTACGAACAGGTGATCGTTTAAATCTTGGGTGGGGGGGGGATCCTGAACTCCGCTTAGAATGGAGAGAATGTACTGCACAACCTATGCTTTGTACCCTACATGATGTGCGCTCTATGTGGTGCGGTCCTTGTTGTGCAGTTTAGTTCGTGCAGTATGGGTTCTTTGTAGTGACGAGGCGGCGACGGGGCAGCGACGGCGGCACGACAGCCGCCAGACCGGCTGACAGGCCCAGACGACGGGCGGCGTCGAGGCGGCGACTGGGCGGCGAAGACAGCTACATAGCCGCCCGGCCGCCAGGCAGGCCCGGTTTCTTAGAGCAGTAGTAAGAACTCCGAAGAGCAAGCGCTGCGTAGGGAACCTATTCGTATATGCGTATAGAAATGACAGGTATATTCACATGTGTGCACTCGCCCTTGTCTGTCTCTCACCATCTCTCTCTCTCTCTCTCTCTCTTTCTTTCTCTCGATCCTTCTTTCTACGACAGCGCCGAAGAGTGCGAGTCCGACGTCGGGCTCGGTTGATCCGTGCTTAACCCCGCGCTTAACGCAAACCCATAGCAGACCATACTCCCTGTAACTCTCTCTCTCTCTCTGTCTGCCCTCTCTTTGCTCTGTCTCCCTCCTCCCCCCTGCCAGCACCCCGCGGGCCCCTTCCCATTGCAGCGTCCGCCCGGTGGCAGGCGGACCCAGGCTACCTGGAGGAGGCGCTGCAGGGTCTACTGCTAGGCCCCTCCGCGGCCCCGCACACAGCTGGTCGGTCCTGGGGAGTCCTGAGGGTCGGGCGAAGTCGGGGATGAGAACGGGCCAGCTGGGGCATAGGTGGCCCTCCTCATCAGAGGTGCCGATGCCGCTGCTCGTCCTGGGGAACCTTTGTCCCCACGATTGGATTCGCGTCGAAATTCTGGTCAGAACGCGCCCCTGGACAGGCCCAGGAAGTAGCGGTATCAGTATAAGTTTGTTTCCCTGCCTTTCCTTTACCTCCCACCCCTCCTCCTCCTCCTCCTCCTCCTCCTCCTCCTCCTCCTCCTCCGCCTCCTCCTCCTCCTCCTCCTCCTCCTCCTCCCCCTCCCCCTCCTCCTTTTCCTCCTCCTCCTCCTCCTCCTCCTCCTTCCTGCTCCTGTGCTCTCCATCCCTCCGTCCTCCTCGATGCTTCTTCTCCCTCCCCCTGCTCCCGCCCTGTCCATCGCTCCTCTTTCTTCCACTCCTCGTTAACTGGTCGTCCCCCGATGGGGAGGGCGAAAGGTGACTTGAAGGATGTGGACGGCAAGGATGAGGAGGACGACGAAGAGGAGGGTGCAAGGAGGTGGAGGGATGTGGAGGGCGAGGATTCTGCTTGTCGAACTGATGGTGGTGATGTTTTCTGCACGTCTTGTTGGAGCCCACGCAACTGGGCGGGCCAGACGGGGCCGACGGCGGCAGCGCCATTGCGTGCCCCTCCAAGAAGGGAGAGCGGCTGCAAAGCAGGCAGGGATTGGCAAGGCATCGCGACATCAGGAACAACTCAACACATGTTCCTAAACCACTGGAGGGCCGGTACATTGGAGGGTCGGTACACTGTGTGCTTGCACGTATTTCACGCACAGTCAATTCGCATAGCAAGGATGAGCAATGTTCCAAGGTTGCCCTTGCGTCCTGGCTCCTTCGGCGCATCCTTAGCCACTTCCGCTTGACAACCTCGTGTGCAAAACGTCAACGTGGCCTTCCAAGGCCCTTGCATCCTAACCGCGGATCCTCGTTATTACGGGTTGATTGTATATCACCGGAGGATCGGTACATGGTGTGTTTACACGGTTTTGATGTATGCATATCGGTTTCCAATATACAGGCGCATGTGTTTCTGTTACATGCGGCGTATCGTTGTGTCTTCAATTGTCTTGAGTTACAAACGTCAGTTCCTTGTTGGAATCACAATGCTTGGCTATGCTTTCAGTGTCGAATCATTTTTGGAATGACAGAGATTGCTTCAATTTCCGATGCGTAAGCTGTTGGAACGCCAGCTTAAACCAAGCAGACATCAATATGTGTGGCTCCAGCTGACGCGCGCAGAGTGATTGTCCTTGGTCTGGCCAGGAGCCACCGTCGCGGGGCTCACCTTTCGGTGCGAGCACACGGGGGCGAATGCGACGCTCGTCTCAGACAGCAGTGCCATCGCCTCGAGCACTCGAGCATCGCTGGAGGTCGCAAGGCGCGCATCAACCCCGTGCTCCGCGCCCACGTCGTCGGCGGGCCAGGAAACTACAAGTGCACCCGCACTCGGAGCTGACGGCCTTACTGGCAATGGGGGAGGGCGACCGCGACTGGCTCAAGCTGAACGGTGGAGTGGAGTGATTTTCAGAGCGTGGTGGTGCGCAATGCGGCAATTGCGATTTTCGACAAGGTCGGCGTGCCGGTGGCGTTTTCGGCTGGCGAGACCACCTTCGCGGAAGCGGCCGGTGCCGCCAACACCGCAATGATTGTTACCGAAACATGCGCGTGGTAGGCCCAGGCATTATTTCATGACCACTACGACTACTACTACGACTACTACTATTACTACTACTACTACTACTATTACTACTACTACTACTACTACTACTGTTACTACTACTACTACTACTACTACAACTACTACTACTACTACTACTACTACTACTACTACTACTACTACTATTACTACGACTACGACTACTACTACTACTACTGCTACTAATACTTCTACGACTACTACTACTACTACCACTACTACTACTACTAGTACTACTACTACTACTACTACTACTACTACTACTACTACTACTACTACTACTACTATGATTTCAGTTACGACTACGACCACGACTGACACTACTACTACTACTACTACTACTGCCTCTGCTACTACTACTACTACTACTACTATAACTACTACTACGACTACGGCTACTACTACTACTACTTCTACTACTACTACTACTACTACTACTACTACTACTACTATTACTATTATTACTAGTATTACTACTCCCGCTACGACGACGACGACTACTCTTACTTGTGTTACTATTCCTACTACTACTACTACTAATTTTACTGCTAGTAGTAGTAGTAGTAGTAGTCGTAGTAGTAGTAGTAGTAGTAGTAGTAGTAGTAGTAGTAGTAGTAGTAGTGGTGGTGGTGGTACTACTATCACTACTACTACTACTACTACTACTACTACTACGACGACGTCCACTAGTACCACTATATTACTACTGCTACTTCTACTACTACTGCGATTGCTACGACTATGGTATAGTACAACAACAGCTACTACTACTACTACCACCACTAAGATTACTACTAGTACTACCTGTTTTATTTTACTACTACTACTACTGCTACGACTATTATTGCTACTACGACAGTGCTATTTTTTAGTTCCACGACGGGTATTCTCACGATTGCCACTACGACTACTTATGTCAACAACTACTACTACTGGTACTCTTTTATTTTTATTTCCACGACCAATATTACTACTACTTCCACCACGATGATCATCCGAGTACTACTACTATTTGTACTATTGCTACTATTATTTCCACTGTTCTGACTACTGCTACTACTACTACTTTTACTGCTACTACCACTACTACTACTACTACCACCAATGCCACTACGTTTTATATTCTTGCTACGAATGCAGCCACTACTATTACTACTACTACTACGGCTACGACGGCGACTACGACCACGACGACTACTAGCATTACTACTACTACTACTACTACTACTACTCGTACTGCTACTACTACTACTACTACTACTACTACTACTACTACTACTACTACTACTACTACTACTCTTACTACTACTACTACTACTACTACTACTACTACTACTACTACTACTACTTCTTCTACTACTACTACTACTACTACGACTACTACTACTACTACTACTACTACTACTACTACTACTACTACTACTACTACTACTACTCTCTCCACGGGTAGTACTACCATGAGCTCTACTACTACGACGACGACTACTACTTATACTCTTCCTGATACGACTGCGACTACTAGACGATTTCTTGTATTACTGCCACCAGTGCTACTACGACTACTACGACTACTCTTGCTACTACTAGTGCTACTACTGCCTCTGCTGCTGCTGCTGCGACTACGGTTCAGTGGATAACGTATGTTTATTGTCATGCCGCTTTGGGCATTGTTTTATCGTAAATTGTGCGATGTGCCATTCATATGTTTGCGTTCTCTATGTGGCGTTGTTTCCGCAGTTTCGTCGTCGCCGTCAAAGTCGTCGTCTTCGTTGTCGCTCGTCGTCGTCGTCGTCGTTGCCAGGCTATGCGGTTCCCCTCCACAGGTGGGGCATCCGCAGTTCGTCGTCGTCGTCGGCCCGCTCCATTCATTCATTCTGGCGAACTCGCATCGGGAACTCTGTGCTGACTCTTGGCTACGACTCATCCTGGGGGCGCCGCCAGCTTTGGGGAAACCATTCGCCTTTCACCCACTTGCGCTTTATCTTGAACCCACCCTGAAGGGCCCGCCGCCAGCTTTCGTCAAGGCCAAGAGGGCCCGGAGACGATCCAAGAGTGCTCAAGATGGTTTCAGCACGGCAAGCGCCCCAAGAGAGCCCTTGGCACGTCCCCAAGAGGTGCTGAGGAGGCCACACACATCTATACATATACATATATATATGTACATGTATCTGTATATGTATATGTATATGTTTATGTATATGTATATGTGTATGTGAATGTGAATGTGTATGTGTATGTAGATGTATAGGTAGATGTATACGTATATGCATATGTATATGTATATGTATATGTATATGTATAGGTATATGCATATGTATAGGTATATGTATAGGTATACGTATATATTTATGTATATGTATATGTGCATATGTTTTGTGTATATATATATCCCGGGGGACCGAGGCTCCCTGGCTGGGCCCAAGGACCTCCGCACCGCATGGGAGGACAGGGGCCCCGAGACCGCACTCAGACTCTGTCCAAGCACGCTGCAGCTCGAGAAAATAGCCCAAGAGGGGTGCAACACGCCCAAGATGGCGCAAAGACAGCCTCAGAGGCTCCCAAAGCGCACCCAGAGAGGCCCAACAGACTTCCCAAGAGAGCCCCCGAAGGCCGAAATCGCCAAAATCCTATGGACAACTTACAATTTTACAATACACTGGTAGACGGCTTGGGCGCGCTGCACGGCAGCCCAAGGGGCTCCCAAAACCGCCCCAGACGTCCTCTCTCGTGAGACCGGCGCTTCGTGCCCTCTTCCTCCTCCTCCTCCTTCATCCTCCTCCTCCTCCCCCTCCTTCCTCCTCCTCCTCCTCCTCCTCCTGCTCCTTCTCCTCCTCCTCCTCCTCCCCTCCTCCTCCTCCTCCTCCTCCTCCTCCTCCTCATGATCCTCCTCCTCCTCCCCCTCCTCGAGCGCCGCAGCTGCCGGGCGGCAGGGCCTCCAGATATTAACTATAGTCCCCGGCTGGCCCCCGGAATTGCGCGGGGGGAGAAGGAGAAGGAGAAGGAGGAGGAGGAGGAGGAGGAGAAGGAGGAGGAGGATTTTTTCAGTGCACCGCGCACGCCCAGGCTCTTCCTAACCGCGGAGGCCGCGCGGGACTGAGACGCGCGGGTTGAACCGAAAATGGCTCGAAATTGTTCTCCACGTTGATGAAGTAGCCAATGCACCGACCTATGATGTACATGGAGGCCGTGCCGATCTTCCTCAAGCTATGTAGCCAAAGCGCCTCAGGACCGCCAAACGATCAGCGCCCAGGGTCGCGAGCTGGTCCTCCGTGTGCTGCCTCTTCCCGCCCTGCTCGGGCCCGATGTGGCCCTTTTTGTCGGGGTCGCCGAAAACCTCCACGTCGGACGCACAGCGGTCCGCAGTGTCGCCCGTGGCGAGCCCCTCGGTGTCGAAGTCGAAGGCGGGCTCGAAGTTGCCCTCGAAGTCATTCTTGGAAAGGAGCTGGAAATCGCCCTCGGTGTCACTCTTCAGGGTGGGCGCGAAGTCGCCCGCGAAGGAGGGCTGGAAGTCGCCCTCGGTGTTGCTGATGGCGGGCGGGAAGATGCCCTCCGCATTGTCGAACTTGCCATTGATGATGTCGTCGAAAGTGGGCTCGCAATCGCCCTCGGCGCCGCTCTCGATCGGTGAAGTGTCATTCTCCTCCAACGTGTACTGTACTCCTGGCATGGACGTCTTTGCGTCGATGTTGAAGCCGTGGCTCTTGCGCACTATGGTAGGCCTGGTCTTCTACTCTACGAGGTGCAGAGTGCCAGGCGGGACGAGCCCAAGCCCTCCCCCCTCAAACGCAACGCTTGGGGACCGGCTTGGGTCCACTCCCGCGCAATGGGGCGAGGGCTCCCGAGGAGGAGCAGGAGGATCAGGAATGGCAGGGGGAGGAGGAGGAGGAACAGGAATGGCAGGGGGAGGAGGAGGAGGAGGAGGAGGAGGAGGAGGAGGAGGAGGAGGAGGATATGGGGGAGCAGGAGGAGTAGGAGCGTGCTGAGCCCGCCCCAGACTTGCCCTGCAGCGGCGGCCTGCTGGGGGAAGTCCTGAAAAATCAGGACGACAGTTTTTCATCGTTTTCGGCATCTGAGCAACGACGACGATTGCGACGACGACGACGACGACGACGACGACGACTGCGACTGCGACGACGACGACGACGATGACTGCGACTGCGGCGACGACGACGACGACGACGACGACGACGACTGAGATTGTGGCGACGACGACGACGACCGAGACTGCGCCGACGACGTGAGTGAGATTGCGACGGCGACTGCGACGACGACTGCGACGACGACGACGACGTCGACGTCGAATGCGACGACAACGACGACGACTGCGAAAGACCTCCAGTGCGATCTCCTTCGGGGAAGGAACGCAGAGCAGCACGGAAAAGGAGTCGCGCCGGGGCTCTTCGGACTTGCAGCCGTAGAGATTGGCTGTGGTTGCGGAGAGCCCTGGAGAAGCTATGACTAGAACCTACGCGCGCGCGTAGCGCGCCCGTGGGCTCCAGTATACATATATATATATATATATAGATTCGAAAGTTCCTGGCCAGATTCTATCGTTGTCGCTTTCGGTAGCTTCTGACTTCCCGATGCAGCCCTCGACGCTTCCCGCAGGTCCCCTGGAGAGCGTGGAAGCGGCCCCAGAGGGCACCGATACCGTTCAAAAGGGTCCAAAGACGGCCCACGAAGCCGCCGACGACAGCCTAAGAGGGCCCCGAGAGGAGGAACCTGACCTGACAGTTCGAGTCCTCTGCCCCACAACGACCAAGGCCGCAAACAGGCCCCCCTGAAGAGGCGCCGAGAGGCTCCCAGGGGGCTCACAAGAAAGCCCAAGGAGGCCGTGAGAGGCCCCAGTTCAACTGCTTCCAAGATACTTCGAAGAGGAATCCCAAGCGGCGCATACAGGTATCCTAGAAGCCTCCTTCTCCTCCCCCCCATCGCCATTCGTTGCGCCTTCTCTCTTTTCCTGCTCTCTTCTTGGGCTTCCACCTTTGCCCGCTCCACATATCTCTTCTTCACTCCTTCCTCCCGCGCCCCGTTTCCCGCCTAACTGAATTAAAGGCGCCCGCCCCCACTTGAACAGAAATGGAGTTCGCAATGTTTTGGTCCAGTTGATCCCTCCCCCCATCCAGTCGGCTGGCGCGAGCGTGCACGCACTCCTAGCTACCGTTTCCTCGTTATTCGTCCCTTTCCTCTGTTCTTCCTTTCGCCGCTCCCCCTTGCCTGGTGTTCCTTTTCGTCCCTGCATTGTCTTGCGCTGTATTGTTTTGCGGCGCGTGTTCACGTGCGCTGTTTCGTGATTCGCACCGCATTAGTTCACATCGTGGTGCTGCGCCTTCACTTGTATGCCACTGCGTTGCCTTGTGTATGCTTCGGTCACTTCAGCTTGCAATATTTTGTGTCGCGTTGCCCTCGCAACCAGTTTCCATAACAATGTTGCGTTGCGTCGCCGGCCACTTGATTGAATTCGTTTCACAATTTTGCATTTCTCACAATGAATCGAATGGATGCGTCCTGGTCAGTGCTGATCAAGGGTTGGGCCTCCCCAGAACCTAGGCGCGCGCGAAGCGCGCGTGGTTCTATAATTATGTAATTATCCGTGAGGTCATGTTGGAATCGGATCGGGATCTTCTGAATATGGGGTCTGGCCCGCTTCGGTTGACATGTGTTTTCCTCTGGGTCGGGGCCGTCTGCGATCTTATGGGGATATTCTGCGAATGCGATTAAAATCCCAATAACTCCTTTCGGTCATGAGGAGAAGCTGGGGGAAACTTGAGGGGGAGCGAAGAGGGAGGGGGAGGACATATAATTGGTATGGAGCGGGCCTTCACGATCATCAGAAACCGAGAGTTGACGATCATTGAACACGGCGTGCTGGGGGCGTATGGGCGTATATGTACGTATTTTGAAAAATAGAGTCGCACTCCGCGGGCGGGGAAAATCCCCCCCCTCCTTCCCAAAACGGGACCCCCAATATCCGTGGCCCTGGGGCCCCCCTGGACGCCCTTGCAGAAGGTCTCCTGGATTTTCTGGGGCTCCCGGAAGCCCCTGCTGGGCCTAAACGCCAGACTCACATCGGTCAGGAGGGCGGCCGAACGGCCCCGTGGCCCCGCGAGAGCCCCAAGAGGCACCAGACACCCATCAGCCGCCCGAAGACGACCCAAAGAAGACCCATTAAGAGGCATTCGAAATTCAAGAACGCATTGATTCCCAATGGTTTTCTATGATTCTGGGAACGCTCCGTTCTTCGGTCTGCCTAGCGTCCGAGACCGCCCACGGGGCCACACCGTCGCCCCAAAACTACCCCAAAGGGCTTGCAGGCAGTCCAGGAAAGCCCCAAGACGGCCCAACAGGGCGCCAAGATGGCCCGAAGAGAGCCATTTGACGGCTCAAGATGGCCCAAAGACGTCCCCCGAAGCATTCCAAATCGTGACCCGGTCGTGAATGGAGACCTCGGTTGGAAGCAGGGTGGCCCAAGGAATCCCCCAGAGGCGCCCAGAAGGAACCCAAGAGGTCTTCAGAAGGCCCCAAGTAGCCCCCAAGAGGCTCTCCACGGAGGAGCCTGCGCAAAAAAAGCTAAGGAGGATGGGAACAAATTCGCATGGTAGCGCGGGAATGAGAAACAGGGACATGCAGCATGACGGAAGGATGATGCATAATATCAGTTTGACGACGATGACAGCAAACAAGATTGCAGGTTGACCTTCCTTCCCTTCCGCCTGCATTCCAAACATTAAGGACCAAGGTGCATGGCGGGAAGGGCCGCTGCATTTTTGTACATATGTGTATTTAGATGTATGTATGTATGTATGTATGTGTATATATATAAGGTGTGTTTCTCTTATTCGTCTTTGCCTGTCTCGTTCTCTCTCTCTCTCTCTCTGCTCCGACGTGTCTTCCTTTCCTCCCTTCTCGCTTACCCTCCGCCGCGGCGAGATCCGAATCCAGACGATGAACTACCTTCTTGGGGAGGGGCGCAGGCACCCAAATGTTTCTGTCGTGGCCTGTTGCTGTTCAGCCAGCTTTATGTCAGTCTCAAGCACGACCAGCATTTTGCCACTGCAGCGCCCGCAACATACAATTGCATCGGATGCCGAAGATGGTTCGGGTGCCTCCGATGCTATTGTAGGTCTGAGCTCCCTGGGACACCCGCGTGGACATGAAGATAATCGCGCTTCGCGCTTGGCGGTCTGGGCCAAAACGGTTGCCCTTCTCTAGGTGAGCGGCGCGAGAGCGTGAGGACGCGAAGGCAATCGCGCGTCGCGCATCGCGGGGTGTGATCTGCGGGTTCGTGTGACCTCGGTTCCTGCTTAGGATCCAGAGTATGATCGGAACTGCTAGTTTTAGCGGGCGGTGGCGGTGGTGTAGTGTTTCACGAAGGAGATTTGACGATCTTGATTCTGATGAGGATGATGACGATGGTGATTATGATGATGATGATGATGATGAGGATGAGGATGAGGATGAGGATGAGGATGATGATGATGATGATGATGATGATGATGATGATGATGATGGTGATGGTGATGGTGATGATGATATTGATGATGATGATTGTGATGATGATTATGATGATGCTTATCCTGATGATGTTGACGGTGATGGTGATGGTGATGATGCTGATGGTGATGATGATCAGGGGGAGGAGAAGGAGGAGTAGGGTTATGGGGGTGATGATTATGAGGATGGCGGAGGAGGACGAGGAGGAGGAGGAGGACAAGGAGGAGAAGCTGGAGTGAAGGAGGATGAGGAGGAGGAGGACAGGGAACATCAGCGTGTGAAATAGGAGGAGCCAGTGAACTTCCTCGCCACCCAGGCCCACTGCGTGTCTGCTCGGAAGAAGGCCCTTGGGCGACATTTGTCTTCCCCCCCTCAGATGAGCCCACGCCTTTGCCCTGGACCCCCCACCCAAGAGCATCTTAGATGCAAGAGGCTTAAGCCGTTGCGCCGACCCCCTGAAGAGGAGATGGTGCGACTTCCGATCTTGTATGTGTTGTTTTCCGCTTCCGGTCGTGCTGCCTGCGTGTAGTTGTTGCGGATTCGTCCTCCTTTTTCTCCGCGTGTGTTGCGAGGCTCCGTGGCCTAGAAGACGGCCTCTTGCAATATTTTCCGAACTTGTCCGGGCTTTGTGTGGCGCTTTGGGGGCTTCTTGGCGGTCTCCAGGGTCCCTGCGAGTTCACCCTGCTGGGCCTCTGCTCAGCACCTCTGAGGGCCCTCTTGAATCCACTCTTGGTCATCTTCGCTGCTTCTTCGGCCGTCTTGGGCCTGTCTTGGGCCGTCCCTGGGCCTCCTTGGCAACCTCTTTGGCCATCTTGGGCCAGTCAGGGGGGCCTGTCGGACCGCCTTGTAGTTTCAGAAGGCCCTAATGGAAAGAACGCGAACATCATTTACAAACCAACGGCACAATCAATGCTTTGTGCTTCTTCAGGCCCTCTTTGGGGCTCTCTTGGGGCGCTCTTAGGGCGTCTTGGGGGCATCCTGGGTCGTCTTGATGCCATCTTGGGTGTTCTTGAGGCCTCTTCGGCTTGTTAGCCGGTCTGGAGCCATCTCAGAAGGCAGATTGGACACCGTGGCGGCCGAGGGTGGATTTGGAGGCTCCGATGTCCCGAGAGGTGCGTTTGCGAGCTCGTTACCCCCCTGCCCCCTCACCTGTGGGATTTTGGATTTCAAGGGATTGAGAAATTTGGCTCGGGGACATCAAAATGTCTGACAGGCTTTTTTCACCCCGGGCAACTGGGGGAAAACGGATTCGTTATAACCCATGAAAATTTCTCTTCCTCTTCATCCTCGTCCTTCCCCTCCCCGCCCCAGCGTTCTCCGCAGGAGATTTCGCCAGGGATGTCGGCAGCGAGGACTTCGCTGACTCGTGCCAGATCTGCTTCCTGCAGGGGTTGGAGGACCGAGCGGCCCTTGCGCCCCACCCTGCAGTCCAGGCCACTCCGTCCTCTTCACACATTCCCTCCCCCTCCTCCACGAAGGGGGCGGGGGCCTCCTACTTTCTAGGTCGGCCAGACTGTGAGCGACCGAGCTCGCAGTTTCTCCTCCTCAGGACTCAGGACTGCGGATTGGTGCCTCCTCTCGGATCGAAGCCCTCCCTCGCCCCCGCCGCTCCTCATCGCAGCAGCAGAGCATCGCTGGGGGGGAGCCAGGGGCTGTAAAAGGGGGCGGTACCACAGCCAAAAGGAGGGGCTACCCTAGGGAGGAGGAAATCCGACGAACGGGGACGACATGGAAGGACAATGTAACATGAGGATGAGAGGGAAAGTCGAGCAGGAGAAGGAGGGCAGCAGGCACGACGAGGAGTAGCGGGCGAGAGGAGGGAGAGGTCCCAGCTAACAAATGAACACCCCTGGCGCCACCCTCCGGTACAGGCGGGCACGCTCTTGACGGGGCACCAACCTGAACCGGCCCCAGCATGGCGGGCCGTTGGGGGGCGGCGCGGCGGCGCTTGAGGGGGTCACTGGAGAGTTGGGGCCTCAAAAAGAATGATGCTTTGCCCAGCCACGCATCGCAACCTGCACCGCAGGCTCTCGTACCCCCGTACCCCGCCTCGGTCGAAGCCGGCGACGGCCCACCCCCTCCTCTCCAACCGCGCCTCCCCCCTAAGCCCGTGCCTGGGAGAAGGTGTTGGCTGACGTGCAGGGCGCAGGCGCGCTCGCCGGTCGGGGCCACGTGGCGCGCCTAGTTGCGGCGTGTAGGAGGCGGTGAAACGAAGAAGGGCGGAGGAGGAGGGGAGGAGCGTGGGGCGGCGAGCAGACGGGTGAGGAGGGACCCGACGCCGATGCAGTGGGTCGGATCTTTGTTCTCTTCGGTCCATAGGGCACAGGGCGACGGGCCCGTCACCGTGGCTGGAGGACGTGGGGGACTGCTGCGCTGCTGCCTCAACGCACAGAACGCCCCTCCGCGCGCCCGCACAGCTCGCGGCGATCGGCCGCTGACCGTTTCGGTCTCCCAGGGGCGACGTCGGGGAGCCCGGTCTGTCCCGCTCCGGGGTTGTCCTCTCTGGGCTGTGCGCACTGGGTCCGGCTGAACCTGCGCTGGCCTCGCTGGTCGCGAAGCTCGGTCGTCTTCGCGCTCCCGCGCGCGGAGACGCGGAAGAGCAAGCCGTGGGCCTCTCGCTAGGGAATTCTTTGCAGTTTATCCAAGGATCGCGCTCTCGCCTGTGACTTCCTCTCGCTTCGTTCATGCGCCACGCCCTCGCCATTCAGGAATCGCGCTCTCGCCTGGGACCTCCCTAAAATTACTGGTGAATCGCGCTCTCGCCCCAGATTTCTTGGCGAATTATGCAGGACTCACGCATTCGCGTAACAGAAGTGTTTTTTTCAATTGAAGTGCCCTCTTGGGGCTCGCTGTGTTTTTACTTGGGAAAATCTTCCTGCTCGAACTGTGCCCCTGCCCCTAGCCCCCAGTTTACAACAACAACGGCTCCCGACTGCTATTTGCCCACAAGTTATTCCCAAATCGCGCTCTCGCGAGGGACTTCCCCATACTAAAACGAGGAGTCACGCTTTCGCGTGGGACACCCTTGCAGTTTATCCAGACGCCACGCCCTCGACACTCAGGAATCACGCTCTCGCTGTGGATATCTTTTAGATTTATTGGGGAATCGCGCTATCCCTCGAGACTTCCTCGCGACTCATGCAGGACGCACGCTTTAGCAACCCGCCTGCTCGACCTGGCCGTGTAGGCCCGCCTTCCCGACCCGCCCGCTAGGGTCTACCCGCGGGATCTGCCCGTCAGATCCTGCCACGTGTTTTCTGCTCCTAGCCCCCTCCTGCTATTTTCTTCGTGCTCCATCTTCCTCCCTCCCCCTTGTCCCTTCCTTCCATCCGTCTTCTCTTTCCCTGCCCTAGGGGCTGCACAAAATACACACTTTGCACGATGAAGGGGGCACGATCGGAGACGAAAAGGGCGGGTACCGAGGGTTGTGGATACAGGTGTTGTGTGGCACGCGAGCAGGAAAGAACGAACAGTCTGAAACTGAGTGTTGTTCCCCATATCCAAAGGATGGGGTTCTTGTTATTCTACGACCGCGCCGGACCACCCTCCCCTCCTCCCTCTCTGCACTAGATGATGATGATGATGATGATGATGATGATGATGATGATGATGATGATGATGATGATGATGATGCCGATGATGCTGATGATTATGATGATGATGAGTGTCATGATGATGACCATGGTATAATGAGAGTATGATGTGAGTATGATGGTGATGGTGAATGATGGATGTTGGATGATGGACGATGGATGATGATGATGATGATGATGATGATGATGATGATGATGATGATGATGATGTTGATGATGATGATGATGATGATGATGCTGATGCTGATGATAATGATGATGATGATGGCGATGATGATGATGTTGATGATGATGATGATGCTGCTGCTGATGCTGATGCTGTTGCTGCTGCTGCTGATGATGACGATGACGATGACGATGACGATGATGATGATGATGATGATGATGATGATGATGATGATGATGATGATGATGATGATGATGATGATGATGATGATGATGATGATGAGCAGATGATGATGAGCAGATGATGAACAGATGGCGAGGATGTCTCGAGTGGCTTGCTGGTTTTAGCACCCTCAAGTGGGGGCGCCAGGGGGTATCTCACGGCCTCCGTTCGCGCCAAAATGGTGGGGATGTCTCAGGCGGTTTGCCTGTGTTGGTCCCCAACATCCTCCGTTTTCGGATCAGATGTTGAGGATGTCTTGTGCGAGGCGCCTCCAAGGGGGGGGCCGCCAGGGGTCCTGCACGGCCTCCGTTCGCGCCCAAATGGCGGGGATGTCTCAGGCCGTTTGCCTGTTTTGGTCCTCAGCATCCTCCGCTGTCGGAGCAGATTTGGAGGAGGTCTCGAGCGAGGCGCTCATTTTCGCCCCCCAGGGGGGCCAGATTTTGAAGATACCTCGATCGGTTTGCCTGTTTTGGTGGCCAGACTCGTGGGCACATAGTCTCCCCAGGATGCCACAGGAGGCTCCAGCAGGCTCCAGGGGGCCCCAGGAGGCCACATGAGGTCCCAGGTGCAATCAGGAGGCCACATGACGATTCAAGAGGCCACAGGATGTCCCAAGAGGCTCCAGGAGGCCCCAGGAAGCTCCAGGATGCTTCAGGAAGCCACAGGAGGCCCCAGGAGGCCACAGGAAGCGCCAGGAGGCCCAGGCAACAGGAGGCCCCGAGAGGCCCCAGGAGCAGGAGGCCTCACAAGGCAACAGGAGTGGCTCCAATCCCATGTGTTTTACATATGCTCCTATAGATTGGGCCCCACCTGGAGCACGAATCCTTGATGTTATCGGAGGTGAGGGGGTGAGATCGAAGTGGAACGGAGAGCCCCCCTACCGGGAAATCGATTTCGGTTTCGTGTTCGTGCGTGCCGTGCGTGCGGGCGAGGCGAAGCTGCGTGGGCGGGCGAGAGGAAAGTCTCCTGTGGCTGAGGCCGGCCGGACCAAATGATTCTCCACCGGGCGGCCGGTGGCGCGCGGTGTCCCGCCGGTGTCCCGGTGGTGTCCTCTGTGGCTGAGGCGCGGCCGGACCAAATGATTCTCCACCGAGCGGCCGGTGGCGCGCGGTGTCCCGCCGGTGTCCCGCCGGTGTCCCATCGGTGTCCCGTCGGTGTCCCGATGATGATGATATTAATGATGATGATGATGATGATGATGATGATGATGATGATGATGATGATGATGATGATGATGGTGATGGTGCTGATGATGATGATGATGATGGTGATGCTGATATCGATAGAGAGACCGAATGTGATATCGATAGTGAGACCGAATGTGAGATCGATTGTGATATCGATAAGTGAAATCGATAGTGAGACCGAAAGTGATATTGATGGTGAGAACGACTGTGAGATCGATAGTGAGATCGACAGTGAGATCGATTGTGATATCAATAATGATATCGATAGTGAGACCGAACGTGAGATCGATAGTGAGATCGATAGGGAGATCGATAGTGAGATCGATAGTGAGACCGAATGTGAGATCGATGGTGAGATCGATAGTGATATCGATAGTGAGACCGATAGTGAGACCGATGGAGAGATCGATAGTGATATCGATAGTGAGATCGATAGTGATACCGAATGTGATAGCGATTGTGATATCGATAATGAGATCGATAGTGAGACCGAATGTGAGATCGATTGTGAGAGCGATCGTGAGATCGATAGTGAGATCGATAGTGACACCGAATGTGAGATCGATTGTGCGATCGATCGTGATGTCGATAGTGAGATCGATAGTGAGACCGATTGTGAGATCGATAGGGAAATCGATAGTGAGACCGAATGGGATATCGATAGTGATATCGATAGTGAGACCGAATGTGAGATCGATAGTGAGATCGATAGTGATATCGAGAGTGATATCGATCGAGTGCGACGTTGGCCCCCCCCCCTCACCTCCCTATCACCCAAAGGGTGGTCGTACAGGTACGTATATTTCTATATATTGTCTGTATCATGTGTATACAATCCTAAATGTTTTACGTCTGCTTATATATATGGTAGGGGGGGGGCTCCCAAGATCCCCCTTCGAGCTTTTCTTGTTCTTCTTCATCTTCTGTTTCGTCTTGCGTTGTTTCTTATGTTGCTTTTTGGCAGAAGCCAAATAAAATAACAATTGTCCTATTGAAAGCCACTGGTTTTTCAACGTTTCCAATGGAAAACTATTGACAACCATTGGTTTTGTTGTTTTTGTTTGGTTTGGAGGTGGATCCGGCGCTGGGGGAGCGAGGGCGCCGAAAACCAACCAAAACAGGAACATCAGTCAAAACCAAAAGAAAAACATGATAATCATAACACCCAGGCAACACAATCAACGAAACCAGGGCCCCGAATGGTTTTGCAATTCACAACAAAAAAGAATCTTATTGTAATCCTCCACAAAAGGAATTTTAATGAAATCCTCACAACAAGGAATCCTGTTGTAATCCTCCACAAAGGGAATCCTATTGTAATCCTCCACAAAAGGAATCCGATTGGAATCTTACAAAAGGAATCTTTTTGTAATCCTGCACAAAGGGAATTCTATTGTAATCCTCCACAATAGGATTCCCTTTGCGGCGGATTACTATAGGATTTCTTTTGTGAGGATTTCATTAGGATTCCTTCTGTGGAGGATTAAAATAGGTTCTTTGTGGAGGATTACAATAGGATTCCTTGTGAGAGGATTCCATTAGGATTCCTTTTGTGGAGGATCACATTCGGATTCCTTTTGTGGAGAATTGCAAAACAATTCGGGGCTCTCATTTCGTTGATTTTGTTGCCTGGGTGCTCTGATTTTCATGTTTTTCCTTCTGGTTTTGACTGATTTGCCTGTTTTTGTTGGTTTCTGCTCCCCCGCGTCCCCTCTGGGGGTGAGGTGGAGGCGGCGCTGGGGGAGCGAGGGCGCCGAAAACCAACAAAAACAGGAAAATCAGCCAAAACCAAAGGAAAAACAAGAAAATCAGAGCACCCAGGCAACAAAATCAACGAAATCAAGGTCCCGAATGGTTTTGCAATCCTCCACAAAAGGAATCTTATTGCAATCCTCCACAAAAGGAATCCTAATGACATCCTCACAAAAGGAATCCTATTGTAATCCTCCACAAAGGGAATCCTATTGTAATCCTCCAAGAACGGAATCCCAATGAAATCTTCACAAAAGGATTCCGATTGTAATCCTCCACGAAGGGAATCCGTTTGTAATCCCCCGCAAAAGGAATCCGAGTGAAATCCTCACCAAAGGAATCCTAGTGTAACCCTCCACAAAAGGAGTCCTATTGTAATCATCCACAAAAGGAATCCTGGTGTGTGTGTGTGGCGCTGATTTCGTTGATTTTGTTGCCTGGGTGCTCTGATTTTCATGTTTTTCCTTTGGTTTTGACGGATTTTCCTGTTTTTGCTGGTTTCTGCTCTCCCGCGCCCCCTCTGGGGGCGAGGTGGAGGCGGCGCTGGGGGAGCGAGGGCGCCGAAAACCAACAAAAACAGGACAACCAGCCAAAACCAAAGGAAAACCAGGAAAATCAGAGCACCCAGGCAACAACATCAACGAAATCAAGGTCCCGAATGGTTTTGCAATCCTCCACAAAAGGAATCCTATTGCAATCCTCCACAAAAGGAATCCTAATGACATCCCCACAACAGGAATCCTATTGTAATCCTCCGCAAAGGGAATCCTATTGTAATCCTCCAAGAACGGAATCCCAATGAAATCTTCACAAAAGGATTCCGAGTGTAATCCTCCACAAAGGGAATCCTTTTGTAATCCCCCGCAAAAGGAATCCGAATGAAATCCCCACCAAAGGAATCCTAGTGTAACCCTCCACAAAAGGAAGCTTATTGTAATCATCCACGAAAGGAATCCTGGTGTGTGTGTGGCGCTGATTTCGTTGATTTTGTTGCCTGGGTGCTCTGATTTTCATGTTTTTCCGTTGGTTTTGACTGATTTGCCTGTTTTTGTTGGTTTCTGCTCTCCCGCGCCCCCTCTGGGGGCGAGGTGGAGGCGGCGCTGGGGGAGCGAGGGCGCCGAAAACCAACAAAAACAGGAAAATTTGTCAACACCAAAGGAAAAACAGGAAAATCAGAGCACCCAGGCAACAACATCAACGAAATCAAGGTCCCGAGTGGTCTTGCAATCCTCCACAAAAGGAATCCTATTGCAATCCTCCACAAAAGGAATCCCAATGAAATCCTCACAAAAGGAATCCATGTGGAACTTTGCTACAAAAGGTTTCCATCGATACGGAGCCGAATAGAAGCCAATAGGGAGATGAGAAGGAGCCAAGAGGGAGCCAAAGGGATCCAGGCGGAGCTTGCTGAAGGTTTTGAAAAAGGGGGGATTGCTAGCGCTTACCGCTGCCCACGAGGGCTTCTTGAGGCTGTGAAAAAGGGTGAAATTATGTGCATTGTTTGTTAATGTTTGCGGGGGGCGGAGCGCACAAACATGAAGTTCTGGGGCGCCTGGCGCGGAACATCGTTGTTGGATATGTAAGTTTCAATACAACTGTTAGCACTTTTCGAGGGTATGTGTTTCCTTAAAAAATGGTGTGCTGATTCCTAGGTGTCTTTGGGGTGCCTTTCGGGTGCTTTCCGGGTGTTTTGACAATGAAATCTTGGGTCGATTGGAGCAAAATTTTGTTTTCATAATCGGAGGTTTCAATTGCAAGCGCAACAGTTGTGGAAGATGTTTGTTTCTTGAAATTTGGCGTAAGCAATTTGCGGGTGCCTTTGGGGTGCATAGCGGGTGCCTTGCGGGCGCCTTGGCCATGCAATCCTTGGGTCGCTTGGAGCAAAGCGTTGGTTTCCTAGTCGCACAGTTCAGCAGCACATGCAGCACTTTTCTAGGAAATATTTTGTTCCAGGAATTGTGTGCTGGCGATTTGCGAGTGTCTTTCGTGTGCCTTTCGGGTGTTTTGCGGGTGCCTTAGGGGCGCCTTTCGTGTGACTTTGTCTTCTTTCGTTCCTTTGTCATAGTTTGTCCCTCTTGTCCCTTTGTCCCCTTTTGTCCCCTTTTATATCCTTTGTCCCCTTTTGTCCTGTTTTGTCCCCTTTGTCCCATTTTGTATAGCTTGTTTCTTTTTGTCCCCTTTTGTCCTGTTTGTTCCATTCTGTCTCCTTGTGTCATTCTTGTGTGGCCCTGGTCCCTTGTGTACCCTCTTGTCCCCTTTGTTCCCTTTGTCCCTTTTTATTCCCCTTCTCCCTTTTTGTCCCCTTTTGTCCCCTTTGTCCCCTGTGTCCCCTTTGTCCCCTTTCTTCATGTTTTTCCCATTTGTTATCTTTTGTCCCCTTTGTCTCTTGTGTCCCCTCTTGTTCCCTTTGTCCCTTTTTATTTCCCTTGTCCCTTTTTGTCCCCTTTCTCCCCTTTGTCCCCTTTGTTTCTGTTGGTCCCCTTTGTTAGCTTTTGTCCCCTGTGCCCCTCAGGACGCTTGTTGTAGATTCTCCAGGGCTTAAGACAACAAGAAAAAATGGAGACACGAGGGAGACACCAGGGAGACACCAGGGAGACACCAGGAATATATCGTGAGTTCAGCGCCCTCCGAGGCCCAGGGGGAACACCAGAAGAAGCAGGAGGAGGAGCAAAAGGATAAGTAGGAGGGGGAGGAGGAGGATAGGAGAGAGAAGGGCGAGGCAGACTTTTGTTTTGTCCCCTTTGTTTCTCAGGATGCGTATTGGAGATCTTCCAGAGCCGGAGAAAACAATAAAAACGAGGCACGAGGGAGACACCAGGGAGACACCAGGAATCTATCGTGAGTTCAGTGTCTTCCGAGGCCCAGGAGGGGCACCAAAAGGAGCAGGAGGAGGAGCAGGAGGATCAGTAGGATGGGGGAGGAGGAGGATGGGAGAGAGAAGGACGCGGCGGAGGGGGAGGAGAAACAGCGCCGTCCGAGTTCCATGGGGAGCGCTTTCCAAGTTTCTCGCGGATTGCCTTTCGAGTGCCCTCGGGGTGCTCATCGGGTGCCTTCGGGGTGCTCATCGGGTGTCTTGCGGGTGCCCTCGGGGTGCTCATCGGGTGCCTTTCGGGAGCTCTCGGGGTGCCCACCGAGGACAGTTAATAATCAGCTCAGGGCGCTTGGAGGACGTTGAACGCACGATATCTCTCAGTGTTCCTCGGGTGCCTTCCTTGTGACCCCTCTCGCGTATATTTTGCAATGTTTTTTAAGCCCTGGAAGGCCTCCCGAACACAGCTGATGATGATAGTCAAGCGGTGACCATGTGAATGCTACAAAACGCCGTTCTGCACGGTGTTGTGCAAGAGTGCCGAAGGGGGATCTTGGGAGCCCCGCCTAGCACATATATATATATATATATATATATAAACATATATGGGCCTTTTGGGGGGCATGCGTTTTGTGTGTTTTACGTGTGCTCCTATAGCCTGCCCTTCTCCTGTGGCTCCAATCCGCAATGTTCTATGAACGTCTGTTCCCATAGATCGGGCTTCTCCTGGGGCACGGATCCTCCCTAGGAGGTCCCAGGAGGCTCCAGGAGGCTACGCGAGGCTTCAGGAGGCCTCAGGAGGCCACTCAAAGCCCCAAGAGGCCCCAGGAGGTCCCAAGAGGCTCCTGGAGGCCCCAGGAAGGCCCAGGAGGTTTCTGGAGGCCCCAGGAGGCCCCGGGCTCCCGCTTATATTCGAAAGCCATTGCGCCTAGACTCTCACGGCGGACAGGTCCATGCGAATAGATGCACAGATGGGGAGCTCCACGAAATGAATACGTGTTGTTGTTATTCTCCATCTCCGAAGGATGGGGTTCTTGTTATTACTCTGACCGCGCCGACTCCTTCCTCAAACCTCCACCCTCCTTCTTTTCGTCCCCATCCCACTCAGAGTATGATATACCATGTTATGTTATGGTATGCTATGATATGTGATGGTATGATGTGATGTGGTGTCTTATGCTATGCTATGTTATGATATGTTTTGTTATGTTGTATTGTATGGCATGGTATGATTCAGTTTGCCATGTTGTATTATGTTGTGACGATGGTGGTGAGGATGCTTTTGACAACGAGGTTCATTTTGATGATGATGCTAATGCTGATGATGATGATACTGATGCTGATGATGTTGCTGATGATGCTGACGATGCTGATAATGATAATGATGATGCTGATGATGATACTGATGATGATGATGATGATGATGATGATGATGATGATGATGATGATGATGATGATGATGATGATGATGATGATGCTGATGCTGATGCTGATGCTGATGCTGATGCTGATGCTGATGCTGATGCTGCTGCTGATGATGATGCTGATGATGATGCTGATGATGATCATGCTGATGATGACCAAACGGTCCAGATTGTGAGGATGTCTCGAGCGGTTTGCTGGCTGCAGCACGCCTCAGGACTCCTAAGGGGGGAGCGCCAGCGGTATCTCACGGCCTCCGTTCGCGCCCAGATGATGAGGATGTCTCAGGCGGTTTGCTTGTTTCGGTGCCCCAGCATCCTTCGCTTTCGGAGCAGATTTGGAGGATGTCTCGTGCGAGGCGCCGGCTTTCGCACCCCAGGGGGCCCAGATTGCGAGGATGTCTGGAACGGTTTGCCTGTTTTGCTGGCCAGACTCGTGGGCGCGGATCCTTCTCACACAACCCAGGAGGCCACAGGAGGCTCCAGGAGATCCCAGGAGGACCCAGGAGGCCACAGGAAACCACAGGAGGCCCCATGAGGCCACAGGAGGACCCAGGAGGCCCCAGGAGGCTCCAGGGGGCCCCAGGAACCACCAGGAGGCACCGGGAGGCTACAGGAGTACAGGAGGCCACAGGAGGCACCAGGAGGCACCAGGAGGCACGAGGAAGCACCAGGAGGCACCAGGAGGCACCAGGAGGCCACAGGAGGCCACAGGAGGCCACAGGAAGCGACATGAGGCAACAGGAGGCCCCATAAGGCTCCAGGAGCCCCCACGAGGTCCCAGGAGCAGGAGGCCTCAGAAGGCCACAGGACTGGCTCCAATTCCAAGTGTTTTACGCATGTTCCTATAGATGATCTTTCTCCTGCGTATCCACTCCTAAGTGTTTGACGTATGTTTCTATAGATTGGGCCTGCCTTGGGGCACGAGTCCTTCGTGTTTTACTTGTGTTCCTGCAGATCGCCCCTCTCCTGTGGCTCCAATCCGCGAAATAGTTTACGACTGGTCTTATAAATTGGGCCTCTCCTGAGGCACGAATCCTCTTCATGAGGATCCAGGAGGCTCCAGGCGGCCCGAGGAGGCCACACGAAGCCCCAGGAGGCTTCAGGAGGCCCCAGGAAGCCCCAAGAGGCCCCTGGAGGCTCCAAGAGGCGACAGGAGGCCCCAGGAAGCCCTAGGAGTTTTCAAGAGGCCCCAGAAGGCCCCAGGCTCATGTGCAGAGACGCACTAATACTCCCGAGACTCCTTTCCATTCCAACGCATTCACAATTAAATTCGCTCCCTCACTTCCAGACCGTCAATACAGAAGCCCGTGTATATAGGAAACCTCTTGCGCCTAGACACTCACGGCGGACAGGTCCATGCTAATATATACACCTATGGCGAGCTCCACGCAGTGAATCATGATATGATATGTGTTTGTTTAGTTGATGTAATGCCATGCCATGCTATGATATGGTGTGTCATAGTATGTGAATGATATGTCATGCTATTGTTTGATGAAGATGGTCGACATTATATTGTTGTTGATGATGGTGATGATGCTGATGATGATGATGATGATGATAATGATGATGATGATGATGAGGATGAGGATGAGGATGATGATGAGGATGATGCTGATGATGCTGATGATGATGCTGATGCTGACGATGATGTTGATGGTGATGATGATGGTGATACTGCTGATGATGATGATGCTGATGCTGCTGCTGCTGATACTGGTGATGATGCTGATGATGATGTTGCTGATGATGATGATGATGATGATGATGATGATGATGATGATGCTGATGCTGATGCTGATGCTGATGATGATGATGATGATGATGATGATGATGATGATGATGATGATGATGATGATGATGATGATGATGATGATGAGGATGCTGATGCTGCTGATGATGATGATGATGATGATGATGATGCTGAGGCTGATGCTGATGCTGATGCTGATGCTGATGCTGATGCTGATGATGACGATGAATATCGCAGAGCAAATTCTGAGGATGCCTCGAGGGAGGTGTGGGTTTCAGCAACCCCAAGGAGGAGCCGCCATTGGGTATTGCATTCCTCCGTTCGCGCCAAAATGGCGGACATGTCTCCAGCGGCTTGCCTGTTTCAAGACCCAACACGATCCGCATTCGGAGCAGATTTGGAGGATGTATCACCCATAAGGAGGGCCTCCAGGGGTATCTCACGGCCTCCGTTCGCGCCCAGATTGCGGGGATGTCTCAGGCGGTTTGCCTGTTTCGGTGCCCCAGCAGGTTTTTGTTTCTGGGACATATTTGGAGAATGTTTCGTACGAGGCATTCATTTTCGCCCCCATGGAGGGCCAGATTTGGATGATGTCTCGAGGGGTTGGCCTATTGTGTTGGCCAGGCTCGTGGGCACGGATCCTCTTCAGGATGCCACAGGAGTTTCCAGCGGGCTCCAGGATGCCACAGGAGGTATCATAATGGCACAGGAGGCCCCAGGAGGCTCTAGGAGGCCACAGGAGGCCGCACGAGGGTCCAGGAGGTCCCAGGAGGCCCCAGGAGGAGGAGGAATCATAAGGCCACAGGAGTGGTTCCAATTCCATGTGTGTACTAATGCTCCTATATATTGAGCCTCACTGGCGCACGACCGCGTGGTGTGTTACGTACGTTTCTGTAGACGTTCCTTCTCTTGTGTATCCAATCCGAAGTGTTTTACGTATGTTCCTATAGATAAGGCCTCCCATATGTGCACGAGTCCCTGGTGGTTTACGCGTGTTCCTATAGATTGCTTTTCTCCTGCGGCTCCATTCCGCAGTGTTTTGTGTACGTCTGTTCCTATAGATTGGGCCTCTCCTGAGACACGAATCCTCCCCACGAGACCCCAGGAGGCTCCAGGAGGCCACACGAGGCCCCAGGAGGCCTCAGGAGGCCACAGGAAGCCCCAAGGGACGCAAGAGGCCCTAGGCTCATGCGCAGAGACGCACTCGTACTACTGATATTCATTCACACTGCAACTCATCCACAGTGAGATTCACTCCCAGGCCGTCACTACTCAATCCCGTTTATATTCGAACGCTCTTGCGCTTAGACGCTCACGGCGGACAGGTCCATGCTAATTATTCATTGCGTGGAGCTCCCCATCTGTGCATCTATTCGCATGGACCTGTCCCGCGTGAGTCAAGGCGCAAGGGTTTTCGCATATAAGCGGAGCGCGTCTCTGCGCACGAGCCCGGGGCCTCCTGAGGCCTCCAGAAACCTCATGGACCTTCTGGGGCCTCCAGGAGCCTCTTGGGACCTCCTGGGGCCTCTTGGGGCTTCGAGTGTTCACCTGAGGCCTCCTGAAGCCTCGCGTAACCTCCTGGAGCTTCCTGGAGCCTCCTAGGACCTCCTAGGGAGGATTCGTGCCACAGGAGAAGCCCGATCTATAGGAACAGACGTACATAAAACATTGCGGATTGGAGCCACAGGAGAAGGGCAGTCTATAGGAGCACACGTAAAACACCAAGCATTCGTGCCCCAGGGGAGGCCCAATCTATAGGACCAGACGTAAAACATTTAGGATTGTATACACAGGGGAAGGACAATCTATAGACACATACGTATCACATCAAGGATTCGTGCTCCAGGTGAGGCCCAATATATAGGAGCATAGTAAAACACACGGGATTGGAGCCACTCCTGTTGCCTTCTGAGGCCTCCTGCTCCTGGGGCCTCTCGGGGCCTCCTGTTGCCTGGGCCTCCTGGCGCTTCCTGTGGCCTCCTGGGGCCTCCTGTGGCTTCCTGGGGCCTCCTGGAGCTTCCTGGGGCCTCCTGGAGACTCTTGGGACATCCTGTGGCCTCTTAAATCTTCCTGTGGCCTCCTGATGCCTCCGGATGCCTCCTGGGACCTCATGTGGCCTCCTGGGGCCTCCTGGAGCCTGCTGGAGCCTCATGTGGCATTCTGGGGAGAATATGTGCCCACGAGCCTGGCCACCAAAACAGGCAAACCGATCGAGACATCCTCAAAATCTGGCCCCCCTGGGGGGCGAACATGAGCGCCTCGCTCGAGACATCCTCCAAATCTGCTCCGAAAGCGGAGGATGCTGGGGACCAACACAGGCACACCGCCTGAGACATCCCCGCCATTTGTGCGCGAACGGAGGCCGTGCAATACCCCTGGCGGCCCCCCCTTAGGAAACGCCTCGCACGAGACATCCTCAAACTCTGATCCGAAAACGGACGATGTTGGGGACCAAAACATGCAAACCGCCTGAGACCCCACCATTTTGGTGCGAACGGAGGTCGTGATATATTCCTTGGCGCCTTCCCCCTTAGGAGTGCTACAACCAGCAGATCGCTCGAGACATCCTCATCATCTGCTCATCGTCATCATCATCATCATCATCATCATCATCAGCATCATCATACTCATCCATCATGCACCATCCCCATCATACTCACATCATACTCTCACTATACCATGGTCATCATCATGCCACTCATCATCATCGTCTAGTGCAGAGAGGGAGGAGGGGAGGGGTGGTCCGGCGTTGTCGGAGAATTCAAGAATCCATCTTTTGGATATGGGAAAAATGCAATTAGGGTGAGCTCCACGCAAGGAATAAGTGTTGTTGCTGATGCCGTTGTCGTTAATGTTGGTACTGTTGTTGTGTTGTTGTTTGTTTTTGGTGGTGATGGTGTTGGTGTTGTTGTTGATGTTGTTATTGTTGTTTCTGTTGCTGCTGCTGTAGTTGTTGCTGTTGTTGCTGTGGTTGCTGCTGTGGTTGCTTGTGTTGTTGATGTTGGTGTTGTTGTTGTTGTTGTTGTTGTTGGTGTTGGTGTTGTTGTTGTTGTTGTTGTTGTTGTTGTTGTTGTTGTTGTTGTTGTTGTTGTTGTTGTTGTGGTTGTGGTTGTTGTTGTTGTTGTTGTTGTTGTTGTTGTTGTTGAAGATTATTACTTCTAAAGAATAATTATTGTTGGGACCCCTGGTGCGCGACCCCCCCGCCGCGCCTAGGCCGCAGCCTCATTTTCATCATTTTCGTGAGGAAGTCTCAGGCAAAACGGGTTGGTCCGGATCCGGTTGTGTTGTTACGATCGGTTTTCCCTTGCAAAAAATAAGCTAAAGTGGACATTTCTTGTTCTAACATAACCAAACTTCAAGAATCCCTTGCAAAAAATAAGGTAAAGTGGACATTCGCGCGCGCAAGACGAAATCCTTCCAAAACCTTAGTTTCGTAGCGATTTTAACATAAAAACATCAAAAAACCAATGGTTTTTCAAAAAAAAAATGTCAAAATTTCATCCCGCGCGCTCTTGCGGATTCGTAGGAAACCCAACACTTTTTAATCATTTCTGTCAAACGGGCTTTTGCGAGCAACTTTTTCGAACTTCTGCAACAACGGTTGCGCACCTGCCAGGGCCATCATCCCTGTCAAATAATACCATGCGGGACACATTCGTTTTTTCTTCGCGCGCGCACGCCGTCGTCGTCGGCCGCGGGGCCCTGAATAGTAGCCACGGTCGTCCGCATGCCACGAAGTGAAGTGTCCGAACGTCATAGGGCGGGAAGCTGGGTGTGGGTGGTGGCGAAGAGTCGTTTGGAAATTTGGTAGAGCTTGAACCGGCCCCCCCACAAAGTGGGGGTATTGCCCGCCTCCTATGAAAACCCTGGCACTGGTGAGAACGGAGTGTCCCCACGTGCTAGTAATTGTTGTTGTTGTTGTTGTTGAACATTATTAATTCTAAAGAATAATTATTGTTGGGCCCCCTGGTGCACGCCCCCCCTGCGCCGCCTAGGCCGCAGCTACATTTTCATCATTTTCGTGAGGAAGCCTCAGGTAATTCGATGTGATCAAGATCCGGTTGTTTTGTTGTAATCCCGCTTTCCCTTGCAAAAAACACTATAAAATGACATTTCTTGTTCTAATATAATCAAATTTCAAGAATCCCTTGCAAAAAATAAGGTAAAGTGGACATTCGCGCGCGCAAGACGAAATCCTTCCAAAAGCTTAGTGTTCGGAGCGATTTTAACATAAAAACATCAAAAAACCAATGGTTTTTCAACAAAAAAATGTCAAAATCTCATCCCGCGCGCTCTTGCGGATTCGTAGGAAACCCAACACTTTTTAAACATTTCTGTCAAACGGGCTTTTGCGAGCAACTTTTTCGAACTTCTGCGACAACGGTTGCGCACCTGCCAGGGCCATCATCCCTGTCAAATAATACCATGCGGGACACATTCGTTTTTTCTTCGCGCGCGCACGCCGAAATCTCCAAAAACCCTTGCCCGCCAGTGTAGTAGCCACGGTCGTCCGCACGCCACGAAGTGAAGTGTCCCAACGTCATAGGGCGGGAAGCTGGGTTTGGGTGGTCGCGAAGAGTCGTTTGGATATTTGGTAGAGCTTGTAATGCCCCCCCACGAAGTGGGGGTATTGCCTGGTGTCGTATGAAAACCCTGGCACTGGGGAGAACACCACGCGTTCGGGTAAAATGATTGTTGTTGTTGTTGTTGTTGTTGTTGTTGTTGTTGTTTCGTTGTTGTTGTTTCGTTGTTGTTGTTGTTGTTGTGGTTGTTGTGGTTGTGGTGGTGGTGGTGGTTGTGGTTGTGGTTGTGGTTGTGGTTGGACTCTCACTGTTCAAAAGTATTGTTGATCTTCTCCGGTGACCATTTGTGTTCTATCAGACGAAGTGCTTCCCCCAGGGCCCGCACCCTGTTTTCTATTAGGGAAGGTCGCTCGGCTCGAACTGAGTTGTTGGCCCCCGGGTTACAACAACAACGGCTCCCGCTTAATAATCTTCACAATCTAGCCAGGACCCCCGCTCCCGCCTGAGACTTCGTTGCATTTTATTCAGGAATCGCGCCCACGCTTAGGACTTCTTTGCAATGTATGCAGAAATCGTTCTCTCGGCGATCTGGAGTCGCGCTCTCGCTGGAGATCTGCTTGCAATTTACTTAAGAATAAAGCCCTTGTGTAGGAACATCTTGCAATTTACTCGAGCGCCGCGCTCCCGAGACTCAGGCACCCAGGAGTCGCGCTCCCGCTTAGGACTCCCTTACTGCTTACCATCGGTGCCACGAATGGCTACTTCGCTGCCCTTCGTGGCACCGATGCAGCCCTTCGTGGCCCCCTCGCTGCCCTTTGTGGCCCCGTTGCAGCCCTTCGTGGCCCCCTCGCTGCCCTTCGTGGCCCCGTTGTAGCTCTTCGTTGCCCCCTCGCTGCCCTTCGTGGCCCCGTTGCAGCTCTTCGTTGCCCCCTCGCTGCCCTTCGCGGCCCCGTTGCAGCCCTTCGTGGCCCCCTCGCTGACCTTCGTACCCCCGTCGCTGCCCTTCGTAGCCCCGTTGCAGCCCTTCGTGGCCCCCTTGCTGCCCTTCGTGGCCCCGTTGCAGCCCTTCGTGTCCCCCTCGCTGCCCTTCGTGGCCCCGTTGCAGCTCTTCGTTGCCCCCTCGCTGCCCTTCGCGGCCCCATAGGCATGCCCTTCGTGGCCCCCTTACTGCCCTTCGTGGCCCCGTTGCAACCTTTCGTGGCCCTCTTGCAGCCCTTCGTGGCCCCCTCGCTGCCCTTTGTGGCCCCGTTGCAGCTCTTCGTGTCCCCCTCGCTGCCCTTCGTGACCTCATATACGCACGCCCTTCGTGGCCCCCGCTCGTTCGCGCCCGTCGTGGCCCCATATGCATGCCTTTTGTGGCCCAGCTGTCGCCCTTTGTGGCTCCTTCGCTGCCCTTCGTTGCCCCGTTGCTACCCTCAGTGGCCCTGTCGTTGCCCTCTGTGGCCCCGCATTATCTGCCCTTCGTGGCCCCCGCTCGTTCGCGCCGTACGACGTGGTCGTGGCCCCGCTGTCGCCGCTCGTGGCCCCCTTGTTGCCCTTCGTGGCCCAATCACTGCCCTTCGTGGCCCCGCTGTCGCTCTGGCTCTCGCTTTCGCTCGTCGTCGTCGTCGTCGTGGTCGGTCCCCTGTCCGTCCCTCGTGGGTCGGGTTGCCGCCGGTCAGCCAGTGGCCAAGCCGACGGTGCGCGGCCGCCCCGCCGTTTGCCGGGGCCCGGCCTGCAGGGAAGAAACATACTCCCCAAAGGGGGTCCGATCGAAGACGAAGAGGGTGAGCATGCAGGGTGTAGGAAATAGACGTTGAATGACACTCGAGCAGGTACGAGCGAACAGCGAACAGTTTTAAAATGATTGTTGCCATCGCTGTTATTGTTGTTGTTGTTGTTGTTAGTGTTGCTGTTATTGCTATTATTATTATTTATGTTGCTGCTGTTGTGGTTGCTGTTGTTGTTGTTGTTGTTGTTGTTGTTGTTGTTGTTGTTGTTGTTGCTGTTGTTGTTGTTGATGATGATGATGATGATGATATTGTTGATGTGCTGTGGAATTCTCACTTCGGAAGAATAAGTGTTGTTGATCCCCCCTCGCCGGTGCATGCTGTTTTTCTTAATCAAAGTGTGTCCCTTGACGTTCGCACCCTGTTTTTTGACAGGGAAAGTCTTGATGGTAGAACTGTGCCCCTGGCCCCAGGGTTACAACAACAACGGCTCCCGCCTGAGACTTCCTCACGATTTAGCCAGGACCCCCGCTCCCGCCCGAGACTTCCTTGCATTTTATTCACGAGCCGCGCTCTCGCTTAGGATTTCCTGCGCATGTATTCAGGAATCGTTCTCTCGCCGGTCTGGAGTCGCGTTCTCGCTGGAGACTTGCTTGCAATTTACTTAAGAATAACGCCCTTGCGTTGGAATTTCCAGCAATTTACTCAAGCGCCGCGCTCCCAACGCTCAGGCACCCAGGACTCGCGCTCACGCTTAGGATTTTCTCACCGATTATTTAGGAAACGGGATCTCGCTGCCTTTCGTGGCCCCGTTGCAACCTTTCGTGGCTCCCTCGCTGCCCTTCGTGCGCCCGCTGCAGCCCTTCGTGGCCCCCTCGCTGCCCTTCGTGTCCCCGTTGCACCCCTTCGTGGCCTCCTCGCTGCCCTTCGTGGCCCCGTTGCAGCCCTTCGTGGCCTCCTTGCTTTGTTTCGCGGCCCCGTTGCAGCCCTTCGTGGCCCCCTCGCTGCCCTTCGCGGCCCCGTTGCAGCCCTTCGTGGCCCCCTCGCTTTGTTTCGTGGCCCCGTTGCAGCCATTCGTGGCCCCCTCGCTGCCTTCCGCGGCACAGTATACGTATGCCCTTCGTGGCCCCCGCTCGTTCGCGCCAGTCGTGGCCCCATATGCATGCCTGTCGTGGCCCCGTTGCAGCCCTTCGTGGCCCCCTCGCTGCCCTTCGAGGCCCCGTTGCTGCCCTCAGTGGCCCCGTCCCTGCCCCTCGCGGCCCAATATATGTATGCCCTTCGTGGCCCCCGCTCGTTCGCGCTCTGTCGCCCTTCGTTGCCTACTTCGTGACCTTGGTGGCCCCGCTGTCGTTTTCTTTTTCGCTGTCGCTTTCGGTCGTCGTCGTCGTCGTCGTCGTCGTCGACGTCGTCGTCGACGTCGACGTCGTCGTGGTCGGTCCCCTGTCCGTCCCTCTTGGGATCGGGTTGCCGCCGGTCAGCGCTGCCGCTGGCCAGGCCGACGGTCCGCGGCCGCCCCGCCGTTTGCCCGGGCCCGGCCTGCAGGGAACAAAGGCGTACCCCCCAAAAGGGGCTTGATCGAAGACGACGAGGGCGGGTATCGAAGGTTTGGGAGACACGCGTTGACGGACACCCGAGCAGATAAGATCGAACAGTCTTAACATGATTGTCGTTGAACTTTCATTTCTGAAGATAAGTAGCGTTGACCCCCCATTGGTGCATACTGTTTTTTCTCAATCAACTTGCGCCCCTCGACGCTCTCACCCAGTTCTTGATCAAAGAAAGTCTTGAGGTTTAAGCTGGGCCCCTGGCCCCCGAGTTACAGCAGCAACGGCTCCCGCCTGAGGGCTTTCACAGATTAGCCAGGACCCCCGCTCCCGCCCGAGACTTCTTTGCATTTTATTCAGGAGTTGCGCTCTCGCTTGGGGATTTCCTTACAATTCATTCAGATTCGCTCTCTTGGCGCGCTTTCGATGGAGACTTGCTTACAATCTACTGAAGAAAAGCGCCCTTGCGTTGCAATTTCTTGCAATTTACTCAAGCGCCGCGCTCCCAACACCCAGGCACCCAGGAGTCGCGCTCACGCTTAGGACTCCTTCACAGATTACCTCGGAATCGGGATATCGCTGCCCTTCGTGGCCCCGTTGCAGCCCTTCGTGGCCCCCTCGCTTTGTTTCGTTGTCCCGTTGCAACCCTTCGTGGCCCCTTCGCTTTGTTTCGTGGCCCCGTTGCAGCCCTTCGTGGCCCCCTCGCTGCCCTTCGCGGCCCCGTTGCAGCCCTTCGTGGCCTCCTCGCTTTGTTTCGTGGCCCCGTTGCAGCCATTCGTGGCCCCTTCGCTGCCCTTCGTGGCCCCGTTGCATGCCTTTCGTGGCCCCGTTGCAGCCCTTCGTGGCCCCCTTGCTTTGTTTCGCGGCCCCGTTGCAGCCCTTCGTGGCCCCCTCGCTGCCCTTCGTGGCCCCATATATGTATGCCCTTCGTGGCCCCCGCTCGTTCGCGCCCGTGGTGGCCCCATATGCATGCCCTTCGTGGCCCCGCTGCCTTTCGTGGCCCCGTCGCTGCCCTTTGTGGCCCCCTTGCTGCCCTCAGTGGCCCCGTCTTTGCCGTCCGCGGCCCGGTATACGTATGCCCTTCGTGGCCCCCGCTCGTTCGCGCCCGTTGTGGCCCCATGTGCGTGCCCTTCGTGGCCCCGCTGTCGGCGCTTGTGGCCCCCTCACTGTCCTACGTGGCCCAGTTGCTACCCTGAGTGGCCCCATCGTTGCCTTTGGGGCCCCGCATTATCTGCCCTTCGTGGCCCCCGCTGTCGCTTTTCGTTGCCTACGTCGTGTCTTTCGTGGCCCTGCTGTCGTTCTCTCTCGCTCTCGCTTTCGCTCGTCGTCGTCGTCGTCGTCGTCGCCGTCGTCGTCGTCGTCGCCGTCGTCGTCGACGTCGTCGTTGCCGTCGTCGTCGACGTCGTCGTCGTCGTCGTTGTCGTGGTCGGTCCCCTGTCCGTCCCTCTTCGGGTCGGGTCGACGGTCCGCGGCCGCCCCGCCGATCAGCGCTGCCGCTGGCCAGGCCGACGGTCCGCGGCCGCCCCGCCGTTTGCCGGGGCCGGGCCTGCAGGGAAGAAAGGTATACCGCTCAAAAGGGGCTTGGTCGAAGACGAGTAGGGCGGGTACCGAGGGTTTGGTAAATACGCGTTGTTGGACACTCGAGCAGATAAGGGCGAACAGTCTCAAAATGATCGTTGTTGTTGTGATGGCCCCCTGGTTGCAACAACGGCTCCCGCCTGAGACTTCTTCACAATGTAACCAGGACCCCCGCTCCCGCCCAAACTCCCTCGCATTTTATTCAGGAATCGCAGTCTCTCTTGGGACACCCTTACAATTTATTCAGATCTCGCTCTCCCGGCGCGCTGGAGTCGCGCTCTCGCTGGAGACTTGCTTGCAACTTATTGAAGAATGGCCTTGCGTTGGGATCTCTTGCAATTTGCCCAAGCGCCGCGCTCCCGACATCCAGGCGCCCAGGAGTCGCGCCCGTTGTGGCCCCATGTGCATGCCCTTCGTGGCCCCGCTGTCGCCATTTGTGTCCCCCTCACTGCCCTACGTGGCCCAGTTGCTACCCTCAGTGGCCCCATGGTTGCCTTCTGTGGCCCCGCATTTTCTGCACTTCGTGGCCCCCGCTCGTTCGCGCACTTCGTGGCCCCATACGCATCTCCTTCGTGTCCCCGCTGTCGCCTTTCGTTGCCTACGTCGTGTCGTTCGTGGCCCTGCTGTCGTTCTCTCTCGCTCTCGCTTTCGCTCGTCGTCGCCGTCGTCGTCGCCGTCGTCGTCGACGTCGTCGTCGTCGTCGTCGTCGTGGTCGGTCCCCTGTCCGTCCCTCTTGGGGTCGGGTCGACGGTCCGCGGCCGCCCCGCCGATCAGCGCTGCCGCTGGCCATGCCGACGGTCCGCGGCCGCCCCGCCGTTTGCCGGGGCCGGGCCTGCATGGAAGAAAGGTATACCCCCCAAAACGGGTTCGATCGAAGACGAAGAGGGCGGGTATCGAGGGTTTGGGAAATACGCGTTGTTGGACACTCGAGCATATAAGGGCGAACGGTCTTAACCATTTGTTGTTGCTGTTGAGTGCTAAGTTCTAACAAGTTTTATTGTTGGACCCCGTACAGGCGCCTTGGCGCTCTCGCCGAGGCGCCGGCTACATTTTCATTGAAATTGAGGCTCACGCTCGAGCGGTCAGGGGGACTGCCAAAACCGGCCCTCCAACAACAACAACAACAACAACAACAACAACAACAACAACAACCACAACCACAACCACAATAACAACAACAACAACAACAACAACAACAACAACAACAACAACACCAACACCAACACCAACACCAACACCACCACCAACAACAACAACAATAACAACGCTCCCGCCCGAGACTTCGTCCTTTTTTACTCAGGGCTGATGTTCTCGCTCGCCGCCGAGAGAAAGCCGCCGTCCTAACAAAACCAGCGTTCCCGCTCGAGTGTTCCTCCCGTTTTACCTTGGACTGGCGCGCTCGTCTTTCTCTCATCGGCGCCGCCCCCAGCAAGAACCAACGCTCCCGCTCGAGGGGCTCCCTCCCTTTTTTACTCAAGGCGGTGTTCCTCCTGGCCGCCGAAAGCCGCCGCCCCGACAAAACCAGCGCTCCCGCCCGAGACGTCCTTCCGTTTTACGTTGGATTGGTACCCAATTTTCTTCTGAATTGGCGCCGCTCCCAGCAAGAACAACGCTCCCGCTCGAGGCATCCCCCTTTTTTCCTGAAGACCGTGCTGTTCCTCGCCGCCGACAACCCCCGTCCGGACAACACCACGGCTCACGCTCGATGCTTCCTCCCGTCTTACTCAAGGCGGTGCTTCTCCTGGCCGCCGAAAGCCGCCGCCCCAACAAAATCAGTGTTCCCGCCCGAGACTTCCTTCCGTTTTACGCTGGGCTGGCGCCCATTTCTCTTCTGAATCGGCGCCGCTCCCAGCAAGAACAACGCTCCCGCTCGAGGCATCCCCCTTTTTTCCTGAAGACCGTGCTGTTCCTCGCCGCCGACAACCCCCGTCCCGACAACACCACGGCTCCCGCTCAATACTTCTTCCCGTCTTACTCAAGGCGGTGTTCCTCCTCGCCGCCGAAAGCCGCCGCCCCAACAAAATCAGTGCTCCCGCCCGAGACGTCCTTCCGTTTTACGCTGGGCTGGCGCCCATTTCTCTTTTGAATTGGCGCCGCTCCCAGCAAGAACAACGCTCCCGCTC
>CAUYUJ010017179.1:155749-165749 GCA_963575745.1 Prorocentrum cordatum | reverse complement strand
TAATAATGTAGTAGTCGTAGTAATAATAGCAGTTGTAGGCGGCAGTAGTAGTAGTAGTAGCAGTAGTAGTAGTAGTAGCAGCAGGCAGCAGCAGCTAGTAGTAGTAGTAGTAGTAGTAGTAGTAGTAGTAGTAGTAGTAGTAACAGGTAGTAGCAACAGTAGTAGTAGTAGTAGTAGTAGTAGTAGTAGTAGTAGTAGTAGTAGTAGTAGTGGTAGTAGAGTAGTAGTAGTAGTAGTAGTCGTAGTCGTAGTAGTCGTAGTCGTAGTCGTAGTAGTAGTAGTAGTAGTAGTAGTAGTAGTAGTAGTAGTAGTAGTAGTAGTAGTAGTAGTAGTAGTAGAAGTAGTACGACTACTACTGCGACTACTACTATTAGTCCTAGTTCATAGTACTCGTAGCAGCCGTCGTCTTCGTAGCAGTAGCAGTAGCAGTGGTAGTCGTAGTTGCAGTAGTAGTAGTCGTAGTAGTAGTCGTAGTAGTAGTAGTAGTAGTAGTAGTAGTAGTAGTAGTCGTAGTAGTAGTAGTAGTAGTAGTAGTAGTAGTAGTAGTAGTAGTGGTAGTAGTAGTAGTAGTAGTAGTACAAGTAGAAGTAATACTAGTAGTAGTAGTAGTAGTAGTAGTAGTAGTAGTTGTTGTAGTAGTAGTAGAAGTAGTAGTAGTAGAAGTAGTAGTAGTAGTAGTAGTAGCAGTCGTAGTTTGAATGGTAGTAGTAGTTCTAGTAGTCGTTATAGTACTGGCGGTCGTACTCGCAGTCGTAGTAGTAGTAGTAGTAGTAGTAGTAGTAGTAGTAGTAGTAGTAGTAGTAGTAGTAGTAGTAGTAGTAGTGGTTATCGGAGTAGTAGCAGTAGTGGTAGCAGTAGTACTAGTAGTCGTCGTAGTGGCCGTCGCAGTAGTAGTCGTAGTAGTCGTCGTCGTAGCAGTAGAAGCCGTAGTCGTAGTAGTAGTAGAGGTATTAGTATTGGTAGTAGTAGTAGTAGTAGTAGTAGTAGTAGTAGTAGTAGTAGTAGTAGTAGTAGTAGTAGTAGTAGTAGTAGTAGTAGTAGTAGTAGTATAGTAGTAGTAGTGGTAGTAGTAGTAGTAGTAGTAGTAGTAGTAGTAGTAGTAGTAGTAGTAGTAGTAGTAGTAGTGTAGTAGTAGTAGTAGTAGTAGTAGTAGTGGTAGTATTAGTCTTAATAGTAGCAGGAGTAGTAGTAGTGGAAGTAGTACTAGGCATTATAGTAGTCGTAGGAGTAGTAGTAGTAGTAGTAGTAGTAGTAGTAGTAGTAGTAGGTTGTAGTAGTAGTAGCATAGTCGTAGTAGTACTAGTAGTATGTAGTAGTAGTAGTAGTAGTAGTAGTAGTATAGTAATAGAAGAAGTAGTACTAGTAGTCGTAGTGGTGGACGTATGGCTGCCGTTGTAGTAGTTGTAACAGTCGTAGTATTCGTAGTAGTAGTAGTAGTTAGTCGTAGTCGTAGTAAGTAGTAGTAGTAGTAGTAGTAGTAGTAGTAGTAGTAGTAGTGTAGTAGTCGTAGTAGTGTAGTAGTAGTAGTAGTAGTAGTAGTAGTAGAAGTAGTAGTAGTGTAGTAGTAGTAGTAGTAGAGTAGTAGTAGTAGTAGTAGTAGTAGTAGTAGTAGTAGTAGTAGTAGTGGTAGTAGTAGTAGTAGTAGTAGTAGTAGTATTACACGTAGCAGTAGTGGTAGTAGTGGTAGTAGTCGTCGTAGTAGTAGTGGCAGGAGTAGGTGTAGTAGTGGTAGTAGTCGTCGGCGTAGTAGTAGTACTGGTGGTAGTAGTAGCAGTCGTAGCAGTGGTAACGGTAGTGTCAGCGGTAGCTGCTGTAGAAGTAGAAGTACCAGAAGTAGAACTAGTAGTCGTAGCAGTAGTAGAAGTAGCAGTAATCAGTAGCAGTGTTTGTAGTTTGTAATTTGATATTCGTTTGCGGATTACTATGGCTTGTAGTAGTAGTAGTAGTAGTAGTAGTAGTAGTAGTAGTAGTAGTAGTATCAGTAGTAGTAGTAGTAGTTGTAGTAGTTGTAGTAGTTGTAGTAGTCGTAGTAGTAGTCACAGTAGTAGTAGTAGTAGTAGTAGTAGTAGTCGTAGTCGTAGTCGTAGTCGTAGTAGTAGTAGTAGTAGTAGTAGTAGTAGTAGTAGTAGTCGTAGTAGTAGTAGTAGTAGTAGTAGTAGTAGTAGTAGTAGTAGCAACTAGTAGTAGTAGTAGTAGTAGTATCAGCAGCAGCAGCAGCAGCAGCAGCAGCAGCAGCAGCAGCAGCAGTAGTAGTAGTAGTAGTAGTAGTAGTAGTAGTAGTAGTAGTAGTAGTAGTAGTCGCCTTTGAGAGAGCCTTTTGGGTCTCTTAGACAGCCTCTTGGGCCTATGATAGGGAGCATCTTCGGTCTCCGAGACATCGTCTGGGGCCTCTGAAGGGGCTTCTTGGGCCTCTGAGAGAGAGAGAGAGAGAGAGAGAGAGAGATTATTTTTGGCCTTTAGGAGAACCTCTTGGGCCTGTGAGAGTGCTTTTTGGGCCACAGAGCCTCTTGGGCCTCTTAGAGAGCCATTTTGGCTTCTGAGAGAGCCGTTTAGGCCTCTGAGAGAGCCGTTTAGGCCTCTGACAGAGCCTCTTGGGCTTCTGAGAGAGCCGTTTAGGCTTCCGAGGGAGCTTCACAGGCCTCTGAAAGAGCCTCTTGGGCCTGTGAGAGAGCCTCTATGGCCTCTGCGAGATTTTCGTGGGCCTCTGAATGAGCCTCTTGGGCCTCTGAGACAGCTTCTTGGGCCTCTGAGAGAGAGCCTCTGGGGCCTCTGAGGGAGCCTCATGGGCCCCAGAGAGATCTTCGTGGGCCTCTGCGAGCACCTTGGGCCTCTGCAACATCCTCTTGGGCCTCTGAGAGAGCCTCTTGGGCCCCTGAGAGATGAGATGATCTACTCACCGGACGTGCGTCGCCACCGACGCCGTTTAGTTCAAGTGGTTGATCGTTCGCACTCGCGTCGGGTGCAGCAGTTTCGAGAAAACATCGTTATCGTTCCCGCGCGTATCTTCCTCAAGGATTTGCACAGCGACGATGGCGATAGCAGCCGGCGCGGTCGCAGGACTTCCGTCCTCCTTGCCCCTACGCGGAGGGGGCGGGCGGCCATCCTGCAGGGCAAATCCGCGCCTAATCACAAGCTCCTGCAGTGTTGGCGGCCGTCGCAGGGGCGACGAGGTCGGCAGCGAATTCCAGATCGAAGACGCCAGCGGCGAATCGCTCCTGCCCCCTGCCTCTTTGGAAGCGCCTCTGTGGCCCGAGCTGCCGGGTATTCCGTTTCCCGGCGTCGTCGCCATTCGTCGTCGTGGTCTGTCGCGGGCCAGGGATAGTCAGTCGCCGTCTTGTTCGGGCGTCCGTCGTCGGCCGTCGTCGGTCGCCGCCGCCGGGGTGCTCTCTCGCGCGCCCGCGCCGCCCCCAGTGGAGTTGAGGAGGGCGAGGAGAGTGAGAAGGGCGAGGATGAGGAGGAGTAGGAGGACGTGGAAGTGGCGGGGGAGGATGGGGATCAGGACGATGAGGATGACGAGCATTACAGGGGAGGAGGATGAGGAGGAGGAGGAGTGGGGGACTCGTCTCACCACACAAAATGTATGTGAACGGCATCCCAGTGGACATAGAAACACCCACGTTGAGGACCCGTGGGCGGCGCAGGACACAGAAACGCCCAACGGGGACACAACAACACCCAGTTGGACACAGAAAGACCCTGTCGCGGGGGAAGGGGCGGTCGGAAACCCAATCCGCTTTCATCGCTTTCCTACTTCATGCTTCTACCCACTTCTTCCGAACGACGGGAATGCTCGTCTCGGGTCCAGGCCCGCGCTCGCACGCAGTGCGTTCGCACGTGTGCACTCGATCCTCTCGCTCCTCCGCCTCCTTCGTGCCCCCCCCAGGAGCTCGTGGTGACGCGCCCGCAGTACTCAGCCCTGTTTGGTTTCTTCGACCGCGACGGGGTTGGATCGGTCTCGCAGGCGTGGAGGAGGAGGAGGAGGAGGAGGAGGAGGAGGGGGAGTGGAGGTGTACGAGGATCATGACGAGGGGAACCAGAGAAGGAAGAACACGGGTGGGATGAGGACGGCGAGACAGATGGGGCTGAGGATGCCGAAGAGAAGGTCGCGCGTGTTGGGGAGGATGGGGTGACAGAGGGTGAGGAGGCAGCGGAGGAGAATCTGCAGGATACGGAGGTCACGAGGATGTTCAGACGCAGAAAGAAGTAGGGGTATAACGGAGCAGGAGCGCGAGGCGCATGCGGAGGCCTCAGCGCCGTGTTGAAGAGCGTCCGTCATTTTCCAAACCAGGCCCGTCGATCGATTCTCAAGTTTCGCATCAATAGTTGAAACACTACGAAGCACTTACACAATCGGAGGACGGCGTTTTTTTCAGGGTTCGCCTCCTTACCCGAGACCACACATGTTAGTTTGTGCAGCAGTTACCCTGGCGGAGGGTGGCTCGTGTTGAACATCGACTGGCGGTTCCTTTTCGATCCATGGTTCTCGCTGGACATGTCCTTGGACTTTCTGATCCTGCCTTTCCTCATGCTTGATAGCCCGAAGGATGCATGGCAGTCCCCATTCAGAACTGGGCTCTGGCCTGATGGGCAGGCCCGCAAAGCGCCCGTTCTTCCATGGGGGCGCTTCTCGCTGTGGCACGGAATGCTGGCACGGAACTCCGATGAAGGGACTTTGGACGGGATGGTCTATCAGGCAGATTGCGGCAGTTCCTGCCGCCGTGCCAGCTCAGCACCCAGTGTGGCGACGCTTCGCTCTCCGTCGCTCCCCTCTCTCCTCCCCCCACTGTGCACGGTACTGTAGTCATGCTCTCCCCTCCGCTCTTTGTTGCTCCCCCTCGCTTCCTTGCACCGCTCGTGCGGGACCCTGGTGCGCGCACCGCTTTCGATTGGCCTCCGCACCCACGAGCCTCGGCCTGTCGTTCTTCTCCTCTCCTCTGCTCCGCTCCCCCGCCTTTGATTGACGTGCTGGTTCTCGAGTGTCGCGTGGGCCGATCGCCTTCGGTCATGCGGCTCGCCTCGAGGTGCTTGTCTTGTGCTTTTGCGTTTCAAGGCTCATCTGGAGAATATTGCATGCGGACGCGTGCGAAACGACGACAATCAGTCGGCCCTCCTTCTCACTCTGCGGCGCAGCCATGCTGTCGTGATATGCAGTGATAGAGGGTGGAGTCATGAATTATCGGTGCGTTGCGGGAAAAAAAAACAGTGTGGCGACGCTTCGAGCCCAGCCTCGAAGGCCGCACCATGAGACATCATCTGGCGCTCAGCATCGTTGGAGTATTCAGGGTTTTCTCATGTCTTCCCTCCTCCCTCCTCCCTGCTCCGCCCCCACGGCCGCCTGCTCGGCCAACATACTCCACGAATTCGTTCGTTTTACCTGCTCACGACCATGAGGAGGTCGAAGGAGGAGGAATGCACGTCGTGCCACTGTTTGGCGAAGACCCTGCAGTCTCGCAGGAAGCTGGAGCAGCCTGGAGCAGCGTGCAAGCCCGCTGCCCTCCAACTGTTTTTGATACCGGCGGTCAGAGCGGAGCGGCACGGAGGCGTCCTTCATAGGGCGCGATATGGTGTTGTCCGTCACGCTTTGTCCGCCCTCGGCTTCGATCAGCCAGCCCGCCCTGGCACCATAGGCCTTCGTTTTGAAGACCACGTGGTGCAGGCGGCCTGCATGTACCTCGTCTGTTGGCGATGCGGGACGCCCGCCCGCATCGAGGCGCCAGGCTGGCTCCAGCTGCTCCTGCCCTGTCTAGGCGAGTCGTCGGCGGTCCAGAAGTGGCTTCGGGACGATGTCCTGGCCTGGCGCGAGCCTCCCGGGCAGCTCCCCGCTCGTTTGCGAGGCTCGGCCTGCGCGGGTTAAGTGCGTTGAAGGTGCGCCCACCGCCGCTCCCATTTTTCCTAGAGGCGTGCGTTTTCCCGACGTTACCAGGCAGTGCTTGCTCCAGACGCTGCTTTTTGGACTGGTGCCTCCTTCTCCTCCTTTTCCTGCTGCTCCTCCTCTTCCGGCTCCTCCTCCTCTCACGAATTCAGTCGACCCCAGGACGTGCCCGCGGATGCGTCTTGAGGAGGGGTCACGGACAAGGCAGAGGCGTCAAGATTCCACAATGAATTTCACAGGCCACATAAGACGTCTTCCTTCTCCTCCTCCTCTCCTCGTCCTCGTCGTTCTCATCATCATCATCATCATCATCATCATCATCATCATCATCATCATCATCATCATCATCATCATCAGCATCATCATCACCAGCATCATCATCATTATCATTATCAGTATCATCATCATCATCATCACCATCATCCTTATCATCATCATCATGATCATCACCATCACCATCATCATCACCAGCATCACCATCATCACCATCATCATCATTCTTATCATCGTTATCGTCGTCGTCATCATGATCATCGCCGTCACCATCATCGTCATCATCAACATCATCATCATCATCATCACCATCATCGTCGTCTTCATCATTGTTGTCGTCGTCGTCATCATCATCATCACCATCACCATCACCAGTATCATCATCACCACTCATCACCAGCATCATCACCATCACCATCACCATCATCATCATCCTCCTCCTCCTCCTCATCCTCATCCTCATCCTCATCCTCATCCTCATCCTCCTCATCCTCCTCCTCCTCCTCCTCCTCATCATCATCATCATCGTCATGCTCCCCCTCCCCCCCCCCATGGGGCAGTGCCGCCCGTAAAGGCGCTCGCACTGCGACCCTTGAGCGTTGACTGGTGCCGCCCTCCTCTGGGGGTTCCCCGACAAAGCGTCAGGCACGTGCAGAGAGGGAGCCCGATCCTTGATCCCCAGACATCTTCCGACGTGTGTTTTTCAAGTCCGCGGCCCCAGAGCTTCCCACCCCTCCCCCAGAGGTGGTTTTGCGCCCCGGATGCATCTTTCAATGGCCCCGGGGCCTGTGAGAGGGCCCCAGAGGCCGAGATCGAGAAAACGCGGCGGGATTGAAGAATCAGATCGTCCGAGATCCGGGCCGATGCTCGATCCGCGCACGCGCGAGACCACCTTCCCCGACTTCGTCCGCTATGTGGCGGTCATGGCCTACCTCGGCGCTTGCCAGGACCAGGGCCTGGCCGGCCTCGGCTGGTGGTCGCCTCACCGGCAGGAGTAGGGCAGGAGGGCAAGAGGGGGGAGAGGAGGGAGAGGAGTGGAGGCGATAATTTAGTCTGTGATGCGCTGAGGCTATAGGATAGGTGGGAGCTGGGAGTATCGGGCTAGCCTTGTTTGGTTTCGCAGTCTTGGGAGGAGCGCGCCTCACGGGCGTGTGATGTGGTGGGCCGCTCGGGTGGCTGCCCAGTTACCACGTCCCCACTGGCACGCAGGCGCACCTCGCCGAGTGGGACAGGTCTGGAGGCCATGTAGCCGTCCGCAAACTGGAACAGCTGAGGGCGCCAGGCGCGACAATACTGGACGAACGCGTTCGTCGGAAGCAACGATAGGGGGGGATAGGCATAGGGGGGATGCATCGACCCCCAATGTCCCATTGATCGCCGATAGGGACCCGGTAGCCCCAACCCGTCCAGGAAGGTGTTGGTTCACTATCGGGGGCCTTTCGCCGATCTATCGACGATGTATCGCCGATTCGGAATCGACTGCATCGATTCGATGCATCCCCCCTATGCCAGTCCCCCTTTATCGTTGCCCCTCTGTTCGAGGGGGATCACGTTCGCGCAGCCGCGAGACCGGCGCCTAGCGGCGCGCGGGTCGCCCTGCAGGGGCCGCCCGCTTCGGGAGGCCCGCTCCCATCTCCCCGGCCGTCGCCCGGCCCGACCCCGGCGGCCGCCGACGATGGGCCCGATGCTGTCGCTCCTGTGGGGGATGGCGCTGGAGGGTCTGCTCGCGGTTGCTTCCCCTCTCCTCCTCTTCCTTGCACCCCCTTCCTTCGCTTTCCTTTCCCTTTCCTTCCCTTTCCTTTCCTTTCTCCTCCCTGGCTCCCTGCCTACTGTCTCCGCCTGGCCCCCCTTCCGCCTGCCCGACCGCCCCGCGGGCTCTGGCCTCCCGCCTGGGTGTTCGTCGATGATTCCTCTCGCTTCGCGGGGTGCGCGCCCGGAGCACGTACAGTGACGTCGTCGCGGAGCCTCTTGACGGCCTCTTGGGGGCCTCCTGGAGGCCTCCTGGGAGCTTCCTTGGGCCTCTTGGGGGCTTCTTTGGGGCCTCTCCCCCCTCCCTCCTTGTCAAACTCCCTCCCCATATTTCCTTCCAGCGCCGGCTCTAATCATGGGCGCCGCTGTGACCAACTTCCACCTGGCTGGCGCTGCGCCGCAGTTCGCCCAGGTTGGAAAAATGACATTACACTCCAGTTGCTGTGTGGCCTTCGGGTGGCTTCTTTGGAGCCTTTGGGAGGCTTCTTGAAGACATCTTGGAGGCCTCTTTGGGTTTTTTGGGGGCCCCTTGGGGTCCTCTTGGGGGCCTCTTGGGGCCTCTTGGGGGCGTCATTGGCCGTATTGGGGCGCTTTTGCGCCGTTTCGCCCCTCCGGAGGCCGTCTTGGGGGCCTCTCGCGGCCGCCTTGGAGCCGTCTTGGGGTCCTCTTGGGCCGTCTTCGCGGCCTCTTGGACCGTCTTGGGGGCCTCCTTGGGCCGTCTTGGGGTTTTGTTGGGCCGTCTCGGGGCCCTCTTGGGGGTTTTTTGGGGTTGCGCTGGAGCGATTTGCGAAGCTGCTTGGGCCGCAAAGACGAGAATGCTAAACTAGTGCCCGAACCATAGGACAATCAATGATTTCGGCCTCTGGAGGCGCAGTTGTGGGCGCTCTTGGGGCCCTCTTGGGCCGTCATTTGGGCTTTTGGGGCCCTCTTGGAACCATCTCGGACCGTCTCGGGGCCGTTTTGGCCCGCACAGAGCCCATCTTGAACCGTCTTGGCGCCCGTCGGCCCCCCAAGAGGCCCAAGAGGTCGAAATCATCGATTTTCTATAAGTTTTGGTCGGTTTCTGAGCCCCGGGGGGGGGGGCACTTTGGTCCGGCGGTGTGGCGCAGCTCCCACGGGGGGTTAGGGGGGGAGACATAATAATGTAACGCGATACAACATGTGGCAAGTATGCAATCATTTGATAAATTGGATACGTTGCAGTAAGGCGTTCGCCGAAAAACGCTGCCGCTCAGCACGTCACCTCCGGACGTGGATTCCTCTCGCTTCGCGGGGTGCACGTCCGGAGCACGTACAGTGACGTCGTCGCGGAGCCTCTTGACGGCCTCTTGGGGGCCTCCTGGAGGCCTCCTGGGAGCTTCCTTGGGCCTCTTGGGGGCTTCTTTGGGGCCTCTCCCCCCTCCCTCCTTGTCAAATTCCCTCCCCATATTTCCTTCCAGCGCCGGCTCTAATCATGGGCGCCGCTGTGACCAACTTCCACCTGGCTGGCGCTGCGCCGCAGTTCGCCCAGGTTGGAAAAATGGCATTGCACTCCAGTTGCTGCGTGGCCTTTGGTTTTTTACCTAACAGCGAAGACTGATAGGTTTCTAGTTGATTCAAAAGAGCTCACAGATCACTCCACAGGGGGGTCCGGGCAGGTGTTGGGGAGTTGCCGGGCGGCAGGGTGCCGGGCTCGTTTTTCACCAACAGTCACACACTTCGTGCTCTTCGACTTCCCAGAACTCCATTCCCAGGCCACATTCTCAATACCCGGATGCAACAGTCACACACAACGTGCTCTTCGAGATCCCAGAACGCCATTCCCGGGCCACATTTAGAATAACCGGATGCAACAGTCACACACTTCGTGCTCTTCGAGTTCCCAGAACTTCATTCCCGGGCCACATTCTGGAGGGCCGGATGCAACAGTCACACACTTCGTGCTCTTCGAGTTCCCAGAACTCCATTCCCGGGCCACATTCTGGAGGGCCGGATGCAACAGTCACACACTTCGTGCTCTTTGAGTTCCCAGAACTCCATTCCCGGGCCACATTCTGGAGGGCCGGATGCAACAGTCATACACTTCGTGCTCTTCGAGTTCCCAGAACTCCATTCCCGGGCCACATT
>CAUYUJ010017179.1:60000-155649 GCA_963575745.1 Prorocentrum cordatum | reverse complement strand
GATTTTCATCTGAATCTTAAGGGGAATGCTTTCAGATATGCTTCTACACATCGCTGTTAGGTTGCTTTGCCGGGATAATTTTTTTTGAAGCCTTTGGGAGGCTTCTTGAAGACATCTTGGAGACCTCTTGGGGGCTTTTTGGAGGCCCCTCGGGGTCCTCTTGGAGGCCTCTTGGGGTTTCTTGGGGGCGTCATTGGCCGTATTGGGGCGCTTCTGCTCCGTTTCGCCGCTTCGGAGGCCGTGTTGGGGGCCTCTCGCGGCCGCCTTGAAGCCGTCTTGGGGTCCTCTTGGGCCGTTTTCGCGGCCTCTTGGACCGTCTTGGGGGCCTCCTTGGGCCGTCTTGGGGTTTTGTTGGGCCGTCTCGGGGCCCTCTTGGGGGCTTCTTGGGGTTGCGCTGGAGCGATTTGCGAAGCTGCTTGGGCCGCAAAGACGAGAATGCTAAAATAGTGCCCAAACCATGGGACAATCAATGATTTCGGCCTCTGGAGGCGCAGTTGTGGGCGCTCTTGGGGCCCTCTTGGGCCGTCATTTGGGCTTTTGGGGCCCTCTTGGAACCATTTCGGACCGTCTCGGGGCCGTTTTGGCCCGCACAGAGCCCATCTTGAACCGTCTTGGCGCCCTCTCGGCCCCCCAAGAGGCCCAAGAGGTCGAAATCATCGATTTTCTATAAGTTCCGGTAGGTTTCTGAGCCCCGGGGGGGGGGGCACTTTGGTCCGGCGGTGTGGCGCAGCTCCCACGGGGGGTTAGGGGGGAGACATACTAATGTAACACGATACAACATGTGGCAAGTATGCAATCATTTGATAAATTGGATACGTTGCAGTAAGGCGTTCGCCGAAAAACGCTGCCGCTCAGCACGTCACCTCCGGACGTGGATTCCTCTCGCTTCGCGGGGTGCACGTCCGGAGCACGTACAGTGACGTCGTCGCGGAGCCTCTTGACGGCCTCTTGGGGGCCTCCTGGAGGCCTCCTGGGAGTTTCCTTGGGCCTCTTGGGGGTTTCTTTGGGGCCTCTCCCCTTTCCGTCCTTGTCAAACTCCCTCCCCATATTTCCTTCCAGCGCCGGCTCTAATCATGGGCGCCGCTGTGACCAACTTCCACCTGGCTGGCGCTGCGCCGCAGTTCGCCCAGGTTGGAAAAATGGCATTGCACTCCAGTCGCTGTGTGGCCATCGGGTGGCTTCTTTGGAGCCTTTAGGAGGCTTCTTGAAGACATCTTGGAGGCCTCTTGGGGGCTTTTTGGGGGGCCCCTTGGGGTCCTCTTGGGGGCCTCTTGGGGCCTTTTGGGGGCGTCATTGGCCGTATTGGGGCGCTTCTGCGCCGTTTCGCCCCGTCGGAGGCCGTGTTGGGGGCCTCTCGCGGCCGCCTTGGAGCCGTCTTGGGGTCCTCTTGGGCCGTCTTCGCGGCCTCTTGGACCGTCTTGGAGGCCTCTTTGGGCCGTCTTGGGGTTTTGTTGGGCCGTTTCGGGGCCCTTTTGGGGGCTTCTTGGGGTTGCGCTGGAGCGATTTGCGAAGCTGCTTGGGCCGCAAAGGCGAGAACGCTAAAATAGTGCCCGAACCATAGGACAATCCATGATTTCGGCCTCTGGAGGCGCAGTTGTGGGCGCTCTTGGGGCCCTCTTGGGCCGTCATTTGGGCTTTTTGGGCCCTCTTGGAACCATCTCGGACCGTCTCGGGGCCGTTTTGGCCCGCACAGAGCCCATCTTGAACCGTTTTGGCGCCCTCTCGGCCCCCCAAGAGGCCCAAGAGGTCGAAATCATCGATTTTCTATAAGTTTTGGTAGGTTTCTGAGCCGCGGGAGGGGGGGGGGGGCACTTTAGTCCGGCGGTGCGGCGCAGTTCCCAGGGGGGTTACGGGGGGAGACATAATAATGTAACACAATACAACATGTGGCAAGTATGCAATCATTGGATACATTGGATACGTTGCAGTAAAGCGTTCGCCGAAAAACGCTGCCGCTCAGCACGTCACCTCCGGACGTGGATTCCTCTCGCTTCGCGGGGTGCACGTCCGGAGCACGTACAGTGACGTCGTCGCGGAGCCTCTTGACGGCCTCTTGGGGGCCTCCTGGAGGCCTCCTGGGAGTTTCCTTGGGCCTCTTGGGGGTTTCTTTGGGGCCTCTCCCCTTTCCCTCCTTGTCAAACTCCCTCCCCATATTTCCTTCCAGCGCCGGCTCTAATCATGGGCGCCGCTGTGACCAACTTCCACCTGGCTGGCGCTGCGCCGCAGTTCGCCCAGGTTGGAAAAATGGCATTGCACTCCAGTCGCTGTGTGGCCATCGGGTGGCTTCTTTCGAGGTCGAAAAGAGGTCCAAATCAGGCCCCCAAGAGGCCCAAGAGGTCGAAATGATCGATTTTCTATAAGTTTTGGTAGGTTTCTGAGCCCCAGGAGGGGGGGGGGGGCACTTTGGTCCGGCGGTGTGGCGCAGCTCTCAAGGGGGTTATGGGCGGGAGACATACTAATGTAACACAGTACAACCTGTGGCAAGTATGCAATCATCCGATAAACTGGATACGTTGCAGTAAAGCGTTCGCCGAAAAACGCTGCCGCTCAGCACGTCACGTCCGGACGTGGATTCTTCTCGCTTACGCCACACCGTCAACCCTTTTGGGAACGGGCGGTCGTCGCGTGCTGCTTCCGAGGGTCTCGCGCACGGGCACCATGCTGGTGCTTCTTGTTTTTTTTTGGGGGCGTTGCATGGGGGCCTATTGGGTGCATCTTCGAGCCTCTTGGAGGCCGTCTGCGGGGCTGTGCGGGGGCCCTCTTTGGTTGCTCCGGGTTTTTTTTGGAAGCCTTTAGGGCCGCCTGGGGGGATCTTGGGGGCCGCTTTGGCCGTCGTGGAGCGTCGGGAAACCGAAGAGGCGAAAACGCTGGAAACATTGCAAAAACGGATTGCAAAAAAACAATGAATGTTGCCTCTTGGGGTCCTCTTGGGAGGGCTGTTGGAAGTCTTTGGGGGCGTTTGGGGGGCGTCCTGGACCGTCTGGGGGCTGCTTGGCCGTCCTGGAAGAGCTGTCGGCGACTGGGGGCCCTCTTGTAATGTCTTGGGGGCCTTTTTGGGCCCTCTGCGCTCGTTGTAGGAGCCTCTGTCCTCCCACGATGCGTTGGGGCCGGGACCGTGGGATCCAGGCGGACCCCCCTCCTTATGAATCGGCCAGACCAGGGCATGGGGGGAGGGGTCGGGAGAGGGGTGAGACGCATCCCATACGCTGGGGGTGCTCCAAGGGGTCGGGGCGCTTTGCCGCCACGTGTTTTTTCCTGAGATGGATGGTGGGCCTGCACACACGGGGTAATACGTAGCACCCCGCAGTTGCGGATCAGAGTGAGGGGGCGGCGGGGACGTCGGTAGTCTGCGAGACTCTGAAGAAACTCGCCGAAGGCGTTCTTTCTTGCACGAAGTATACATCGAGCTCGTCGCAGGTGCCGATTTTTTCGCCAAAGTAATGTGGATGGGTCGCGGGTGGGTCGCGGGTGGGTCCTGAGTGGGTCGCGGGCCGGGTCGCGGGTGTGTCGCGGATGGGTCGCGGGTGGGTCGCGGGTGGGTCGCGGGTGGGTCGCGGGCGGGTTGCGGGGTGGGTCGCGGGTGGGTCGTTGGTTGGTCGCGTGGTGGATCGCGGGTGTGTTGCGGGTGGGTTGCGGGCCGGGTCGCGGGGGAGACGACGACGACAAACAACAACAACAACAACAACAACAACAACAACAACAACAACAATTACTAACACGTGGGGACATTCCGTTCTCACCAGTGCCAGGGTTTTCATACGACGCCCGCCAATACCCCCACTTTGTGGGGGGGCCGGTTCAAGCTCTACCACATTTCCAAACGACTCTTCGCCACCACCCACACCCAGCTTCCCGCCCTATGACGTTCGGACACTTCACTTCGTGGCCTGCGGACGACCGTGGCTACTACACTGGCGCATGGGTACAGTGACTTGTTGTGGTAACTTTTCTGTGAAAATTCGTACAAATGTTTTTCGAGGACCTACGGTGCGATTCGTATGATTTTATGTTGCGCGGTGCTAAAATTCCCAAGAAACCCGATGGTTTTTGAAGATTTCGGCGTGCGCGCGCGAAGAGAAAACGAATGTGTCCCGCATGGTATTATTTGACAGGGATGATGGCCCTGGCAGGTGCGCAACCGTCATTGGAGAAGTTCGAAGCACGTGAAAAAGTTGCTCGCAAAAGCCCGTTTGGCAGAAATGTTTAAAAAGTGTTGGGTTTCCTACAAATCTGCAAGAGCGCGCGGGATGAAATGTTGACACTTTTTTTTGTTTGAAAAAAACCATTGGTTTTTTGATGTTTGTATGTTAAAATCGCTACGAACACTCAGGTTTTGGAAGGATTTCGTCTTGCGCGCGCGAATGTCCACTTTACCTTATTTGTTGCAAGGGATTCTTGAAGTTTGTTATGTTAGAACAAGAAATGTCCACTTTAGCTTATTTTTTGCAAGGGAAAACCGATCGTAACAACACAACCGGATCCGGACTCCCCCGTTTTGCCTGAGACTTCCTCACGAAAATGATGAAAATGAGGCTGCGGCCTAGGCGCGGCGGGGGGGTCGTGCACCAGGGGCCCCAACAATAATTATTCTTTAGAAGTAATAATGTTCAACAACAACAACAGCAACAACAACAACAACAGCAGCAGCAACAACAACAACAGCAACATCAACACCAGCAACAACAACAACAGCAGCAACAACAACAACAACAACCTCAACCACAACAACAGCAGCAACAGCAACAACAGCAACACCAACACCAACAGCCACATCAACAACCACATCAACAACAACACCACGAACAACAACAACACGAATCACAACAACAACAACAACAACAACACCAACACAAACACCAACACCAACCGCAACAACAACATCCACAATCACAAAGACAGCAGCATCAACAGTACCAACACCAACAACAACACCAACAAACACAGCAACAACACCATCATCAACCGCAACAACATTCACACTAACAACAACATCGATTCGCACCCCAGAACCTCACTTCAGCCATGCGCCCAGGGACAGTGAATGACCGCTCGGCCCCCTCACTCTCATGATGCCCCGTGCCGCCGTGTAACAGACAATCCCAGCGCGGGCGGGACGTCCGAAGATGATCCAGGTAATGTCGCAACATGCATGCTGTCTTATGGCTATCGTGATGACCGGGATGGTTTGGGGGGTTGTCTTTCGGTCGGCCGTCGGTCGAGTGGGCGGGTCTCTACGACAACGCAGCAGGAGTATACATTCTGGTGCGAAAGGGCAGAAGGGGTTTGGAAGACAGGCTTCCCCAACCCGTCTGGGCGGATGTTGTTTACGGGCGAAGTGGTTGGTTTCGTGTAGGCCGCGAGAGGGCCTTCGTCGCAGGAGCTAGATTCGTTGTGAAAGCTTGGTCGGGATGGTGCTCAGAAGAAGTCTGTCGGGGAGGTGGTTGAAGTGGACTTGAGGCGGGCCAGATCTGATGGGACGAGAGTGGAGCGCCCGTGGACTAGCCTTCAGGCGATGTCGGTCAGATTGGGAAGGGGACCTCTCCTTGAAGTGCGCGTAGGAAAGCAAGAAATCATGCCTCCAACGCACCACTGGTTGATTATTGGGCCGTCTTGGGCGGGTCGAGCGGCCTTCGGCACATCCCGCCACCGTGCGTGGGCTGCGGGTCTGAGGCCACTCGGATGGCAGACGGGGTATCGTGGAAGGCGTCTCGGGGGCATTTGGGGAACAGTTTTTGAGCCGCTCTGGGCCCTCCTGGAGGCCTCTTGTGGACTCTTTTCGGGCCTCTGGGGGCTCCCTGTGAGCGTGTTAGGGGGATTCTTGGGGCAGCCAGGGGGCGGTTTAGGATCGAGTCTCGAAATGTTCGTTCCTCTTGGGCCGTCTTGGGGCGATCCAGGACGTTTTGGATGTTATGAACGTGCAAGATGCGAATGTGCTGAACATGCTTGCTTTTGCATGGGAATAAGGCGATTGTTGCTCTTTGAGGCCGTCTTGGGACGCCTCTTGAGGGCTTCGTGGGTCGTCTTGGGGGCCGCTTGGACCATGTGGAGGCCAGCGTGGGCGTTTTCGATCGATTTTTATGCGGCTCGTGGCCCTCTTGAACCGTCCAGAGGGTCTTTTGGTGCCCTCTTGGCTTGTTCTTCTTTGTTTTTTGAGCGGTCGGGGGGGCCTCTTGGGCCGTCTGAGAGCTCTCTTGGGGGCCTCTCGTGCCGTCTTGGGGCGACCCAGGAGGCTTCTGGGACTGTTTTTGGGACGTTGTGGTCGCAGAAGAGGCGAACCTGCTAACAATGAAGATGTTTCGATGGAGATGGGGCGATGCTTGCTCTTTGAGGTCGTCTTTGGACGCATTGCCTTTTGAGGATTTCTTGGGCTGTAAATGGGGCCTCTTGGGCCGTCTGGAGGCCAGCGTGAGCGTTTTCGATTGATTTTTCGGCAGCTCGTGGCCCTATTGGATAGTCCAGAGGGCCTTTTGGTGCCCTCTTGGCCTGCTGTTTTGAATTGTTCGAGCGGTCATGGGGCCCTCTTGTGCCGTCTGAGAGCTCTGTTGGGGGCCTCGTGGGCCGTCCTGAGGCGACCCAGGAGGCTTTTTGCGTTGTCTTGGACGTTGCGATCGCAGAAGAGGCGAATCTGCTGGAAATGTACGTTTTCCAATTTAGATAGAGCAATGTTTGCTCTTTGAGGCCGTCTGGGGGCGCCTCTTGAGGGCTTCTTGGGGCGTCTTGGGGGACTCTTGGGCCGTCTGGAGACCAGCGTGGGCGTTTTCGATCAAACTTTCGGCGGCTCATGGCTGGCCCTCTTGGACTTTCCAGAGGGTCTTTTGGTGCCCTCTTGGCTTGTTTTGGGGCCCCCTGCCCCCCCATGATGCGTTCGGGGCATCCCCGGGGGACGCCCCCTTCCCCCATCCAAATCGGCCAGACCGGCCGTCGCCGCGATACTGTGTGCCAGCCCCGGGGGGGCGCCCAGCCAGACCCAGCGGCCGCCGACGACGGGCCCGATGCTGCCGCTCTGTGGGTGATGGCGCTGGAGGGGCAGAATGACTTCGACCGCAGCGCGCAGCGCCCCGGCCCCCGAGCTCATCAGACTGGCGGCCTGGCGCATGGGCCCCGCGGTGCCGCGCCCGTCTGAGGGGCTCCGCCTGGGTGCGAAGCTTGGATCGACCACGCAGCGAGGGGTGCGATGATGGCCCAGCTGTCGGCGGGGGCGCGGGCGACCCTCAAGTGGGGCATGGGGGCTGGAAGTCATGGGCGTTGCTGCGTTAGCTGCGCGGCCGAGGGCGCGCCTTGCTGGGGCGCGCGCGGACCGGTTGGCAGACGAGGGAGACATCTCCCCTCACGCGGTGTACATGCACCAGGCGATGGGTCGGCGGGTCACGATAATTTGCCATCTGGCATATCCACACCCTGCCAGGGCACGGTGACGCGACCGCGGACGAGCGGGGGCTTTGGACCGCCGCGAGCTGCCCGCCACTTCCCGGGTGCTGGAAAGGCTCCGGGATTGCCTGCTGGACCGCGGCGCAACGTCGCGCGAGGGCGCCCTGGTGGCTAATCGCCGCGACTTACTGTTTCCTGCTGCGCGCCTCCGAGCGCCTGGTCCAGGACGACCGCCTACGGCCCTTCGGGCAGGTGGTCGTTGACCTCGAAGGGCTGCGGAGCTGGGCGAGCGCGCGCTGCCTCGGCAGCGGCGACGAGGCGGTGCTCACCATCGCGGTGCCCAGGACCGACCAGCTGAGGAAGGTGGCCCATCGGAACCGCTACCTGTCGGGATTGGTGCCGTTCGTCGTGGAGGCGCTGCGGGCTGGAGGACGGCCTGATCGGGGGCCGCCCCTTCCGGACCGGGAGGGCCACGTCGCTCTGCCATTCGGCGCGAGACTTGGGGCGTTCAGGCGCTTTGGACGGCGGAGCATGGATGCCTTGCACGGGCGCCTATGGGAGGGCCGCCGCTGCCAGCGAGGGTTCGCCCGCGGCATGGCCAATGGCCACGCGCCGTCGGCCTCCTCGGCCGCGGGGCTGGGAGAGGCCGCAGCCGCGACGGGCGTGGGCGCCGCATTCACAGGCCCCTCGCACACCCCAGGGCGGGCGCCATAGAAAAGCCCGAGCGGGTCTCGCCGCGGGGGCGGGGCGGCGCGCTGGGCTACCCACGCAGCGTTAGCCCAGGGTGCCCAAGGTCAAGTTTTGGGCTGCGCCCGCAGAGGAAGGCCGCGAGCCACTTGGAACTCTGGCTGCTCTGGTCCGCCCTCTGCACGTCGGTCGGCTTCTTGGTCGGCCGCCATGGCCGGGGCCGCGCCCCCGCATCTCGCGAGCCGGGCGGCGAGGGGCGCAGCGGCGCCGCGCCTCCGCCGAGCCAGCGCGGTCTTGTCCCGACTCGCGGCGAGAGGCCCGCGGGGGCGGGCGGCCAGACTCGACTCGCGTCGTCTTCCACGCCGATGCGGAGGGCGCGACGATTCACGCGGATGTGGGACGCCGCGGCCTGAGGGGCCGTCGGCGCCCTCTGGTCAGACGCGAGCTCTGTTCGATTTGCCGCGGCGGCCTCAGCTCGCAGCTCGGGAAGGCGCCTGCTGGCCCGAGTGCCCGTGGCTGATTGCCAGTTCTGCCGGCTCGGGGGGCAGCAGGTATACCAAGCGCCGCTTCTCAGATCCACGGTTGCCCTTGCCGCCCTCGCCCGCGGGCGGGCCCTGGGGCCTGGGGGCTGCCGCGGCCACCGCGGGGCGTGGCCTGCGAGGGTGTGTGTGTGTTCTTTGTGGCGCGCGGGCGTTGCCCCTGATGGCCTTGCGGCGCGCGACCGCTCAGACCGCCCAGGCGCGCCGGACGCCCCCCTCGCCCGCTCGGCGTGGTATCCGAGGGCGGGGGTAGCGCGAGCCCGGAGATGGGGCCCCCGCCTTGGCGCGGCCGCCGCGCCCGGCGCGCGGGCCACTGCCGCTGGACTGGCCCTCCCCGGCGGAGCCGGGCACGAGGTGGCCCCGCACGTGCGCTGGCACCTCTGCCAGGCCCAGGTGCCACAACGGCCTTGGGGCCGCTGGGGCGTCGGCCTCTCCACCACTTACTTCCTCTTGTTCGGCGGAGCCCTGCGGGGCCGCGCCGGCCAGGCGCTCCTGGTTCCGGCCCTGTGCTCCGGGTTTCGCTTGTGGCCTGGAGGCCGCCTCGCGCGCCAGAAGGACGCCCCAGGCTGCAGCCCGGGGCGTCTGGAGGGACTGACCGGGCGGGGTTCCCCCCCCCTGCGTGCTGAGCGAGTGGCCGCGTTGCCATGAGTATCCTTCTCCGTCTTTTCCTTGCCTCGTCTCCTTTTTCTTCTCCTCCTCCTCTTTCAGTGCGTACGCGCTCGTGTATCTGATTTAGTCTGTGCTGCTGTGGTGCGTAGACTATAGGATAGGTCGGATCTGGGAGAATTGGGCCAGCCACTTTGGTCTCGCTGCCGTGGGAGGCTCGAGCTCGGTGCCCACCCACCCCAGCTACCGTTTCTCGTTTCAATGGTCCGCAGGGCGGCTTGGAGGCCGCTCCGCGTGCCAGAAGGACGCCCCAAACTACAGCTCGGGGCGCCTGGAGGCACTGGCGCGCTGACGAATCTAGCAATTCTTTGTTGCGCATTGTCTCGCCGGTCGGCGCTGGCCTTCTCCGCACCCCCGTGTAGGCCAGATCTTGGCTGCTCCTGGCGGTTGGGCAAGCCCCCACCCCAGTCCGCTTGCTTGCGCGACTGGCAAAAACGGATCGATTAAGCACCAGCCCGGACCCAGGCCCCCTCCCTCCCACCCGTCGGCCAAACATCCAAACTCAGAACAAAAAGCGCTTACAAGAGGAAAAGCAAGTGCCGTTACCGCTGCCTTCGCCTCGCTCTCGCCTTCTTGGGGTTTCCTGGGGGGTTCGGGTCTCCACGGCTGGATGTCTTCAAAGATCTGGTCAGAAAGCGTTCGCGGATGAGTTGCGGGGAGTTGCGGTATTGGCATTGCTGGTTTCTCCACATGAGGAGCGAGGAGGAGGAGGAGCAGGAGGAGGAGGAGGAGGAGCGGGGAGGAGGAGCTGGGAGAAGCAAGAGGATGGACGAGGGGGGAGAGACATTCCTCCTCTTCCCCCGCATCCCTCCCTTCCACTTCCTCCCTCCCCCTATTCCACCTGTACCAGGAGGAGAATACGCAGAGAGAGTTTACTACGAGTTTCCTTCTTTCTCCTCCTCCGCATCCTTGTCATCCTCCCTCTTTCCTCAATCATGCTCATCCCCCTTCTCATCGTTCCTTCCCTCCTCCTGCCCCCCATTCGTACTCCCCTCTTCCCATTGTCTAACTCCTTCCTCCATCCCTCGTTCTTACAAGAGTCCCCTCCTCGAACCATCAGGCGTGCCAGTACGGCGGTTTGGAAGTTTCGCTTGATACTTCCCGACAGAGGTTAACACAGGGGAGAAGATGGAGGGAATATGAGGAAGGATAATGACGATGCTTTCGATGATGATGAGGAGGGGGAGGAAGCTTGATACTGGAGAGCAGGACGAGGAGGCGACTGATCGTGTACATAACCATCATGGTCATCATTAGTATTATTATTATGATTATTATGGTGGGACGGTGGTTATGACGATGATGAGGCTGATGATGATGGCATTGATGATTATGAGGATGGTGCTGGTGATGGTAGTGATGCCGATTATGAATATGGTGATGGTAGTGATGACGATGATGATGGTGACGAGGACAATCCTGATGCTAATGGTGGTGTTGATACTGATGATGATGATGGTGATTATGATGATGGTGATGATGATGATGATGATGATGATGATGATGATGATGATGATGATAAGGATGAGCTTGTTTAGGATCATAGTGATAATGACGATGATTATAATGGCGAGTCTGCTGACGATGATGATGGTGCTGATACTACTGATGCTGATGATGATGACGATGCTGATGATGGTGATGATGATGATGATGCTGTTGCTGGTGATGATCATGGTGTTGACCATTACGATGATGGCGATGTTTATGCTGATGGTGATTATCATCGTGATGTCGATTGCAATGCTGATGGCGATGATGCTGATGATGATGATGCTGATGACGATGACGCCAATTATGATGATGATGATGATGATGCTGATGATGACGAGGGCGACGACGATGATGATGACGATGACGATGCTGATGATAGTGATGATGATGATGATGCTGGTGATGATGCTGATGATACTGCTGATACGGATGATGATGATGATGCTGATTCTGATGCTGATGCTGATGCTGATGTTGCCCCTGGTGATGATGGTGGTGATGATTCTGAGTGTGGTGGTGGTGGTGATGATGACGCTGACGTCGACGACGAAGACAACGACGCTGATGATGACGATGCATATGATGATGATGCTGATGATGATGACGACGCAGATGATGATGTTGATGATGATGCTGATGATGATGACGATGATGATGCTGCTGATGCTGATGGGGATGATGATGATGACGATGATGATGTTGATGCTGGCGAGTATGATGAAGATTTATGTGGTGGCTGTCACGGTCATGGTGAACATGATGATGACGATGATGCTGATGAGTCTGATGCTGATGCTGAGGCTTATCATGATGGCGACGATGCTGATGCTGATGATGCTGCTGCTGTTGTTGATGATGATGACGATGGTGGTGATTATGCCTAACGTGCTAATGATGATGAGTATGATGATTATGATGAGTATGATGAGGAGGAGGAGGAGGGCGGTGGTCATGGCCATTATGATGGTGGTGATGCTGATGATGATGATGATGATGACGATGATGATGATGATGATGATGATGACGGTGATGATGATGATTATTCTTAGTATGACGATGGCGATGACGATGATGATGTTGATGATGATGACGAAGATGATGACGATGATGGTGATGATGATGCTTATTCTTGTATGACGATGGCGATGATGATGAGGATGATGAGGATGAGGATGAGGATGATGATGATGATGACGATGATGATGATGTTGATGATGATGATGACGAAGATGATGACGATTATGATGATGATGATGATGATGATGATGATGATGATGATGATGATGATGATGATGATGGTGATGGTGATGGTGATGGTGATGGTGATGGTGATGGTGATGGTGATGGTGATGGCGACGACAACGATCACGATGATGGTGGCGATGGTGGTTGGAGTGGTGGTGATTGCGATGATGACGTTGACGACGGGGTCGACGCGGGGGCGGCCGCTCGCCGCCAGCAAGCCTGGGCGGCGGCACGGCGGGAGAGCGGGAGCGGACAGCCCGCGGGCGACGCGAAGGAGAGCGACGCGGACGCCGAGGACAGGCCAGCCACAACTGGGGGTGCTCTGGTCCTTACCCCCCTGGGGGACCCATCGATTTCAACAACCCTCTCGAGAGATCGTCGATGCGATGGGTTCCCGCAGGGGTTAAGGACCACAGCTCCCCGTTATGGCTGGTCGGGAGGACGAGGAGAGCGGACGACGCCAGAGGACGCCGAGGACGAGGAGAGCGGACGAGGGGAGCGAGGCGAACGCCAAAGACGAGGAGGGGCATGATAAGGAGAGCGGACGACGATGGAGGAGAGCAGGAGACGCGGACGACGCAGCCGACGCCAGACGACGGCGCGGGAGGGGCCCCGGACGACTCGGACGCCGCCTGAGGCGAGCGGGAGCGGCAGGCCCGTGGACGATGCGGACGCCGAGGATGCGGAGGAGCAGCCCTGCGAGGAGGAGGTCCAGAGGCTCCCTCGCCCTTTTTTCCTTCTCAGGGGCAACGTCAGGTGGGGGGGGCTGAGGAGCAGCGTTATGGCTGTGGCACGTTTTCGGGAGTCTTCGACACTCTGCGAAACCTGGGGTGGTTTCCATCAGCTGCGCCTCGTCGAGGGCTTTCTGGGGATGCCGGGATCGTCCCGAACGGCCACCCGAGGTCCGAATTGTGGGTCCAGGGGCTCTCTCGCCCCTCCTCCCTCCTCACCAGGGGCAACGTTCGTCGACGAAGGAAGAGCGGTATAAGCAGAGCCTGTCGGAGTTCCGCGCGGATTTCGTGGATCGGCGCGGACTTCCTGGCGGCGCCTCGGGTGCCGCCCGGTGGCCAGCGCCGACCTGAGAAATCCGCGCAGAGCTTCGACAGGTGATGTATATGTTGTTTGTTCTTTCACCTGCGCTACAACGTTAGCGGGGTTGCTCAGGAGCAACGGCAGGCTTTCCGAAGCCCCAGGTGGTTTCCATCAGCTTCGCCTCGGCGAGGGCGTCGTTCCGTGGGCCAGAGGCCCATCTTATATCTCGAAAGCCAGGGAGCGGAAGATCAGGGGCAACGTCAGGGGGGATGGGCTCATGGGGAGACGCATCGACCTCCAGTCGCCCAGATATCGCCGATAGGGGCCCGATAGCCCACCCCCCGCTCAGATTTGTGCTGATTCGGTACTGGGGGCCTGTCGCCGATCTATCGGCGATGTATCGCCGATTCCAGGTCGATGGTCCCCCCCCCACACTGAGCCTGTCCACCCTCCATCCTGCCTCTCACCTCCTCTCGAGGGAGAGGCAGGTCGAGACAACGGCGGGCCTCCCCGGCATTTCTCATCCTTTCTGGACCTGGAGGCCTCTCGTCGCCACTGCTGGGTCCGCCTCGCAACACGGATCAGGATCCACCCTGGCAGGGGTCCGGGGACCCTTTTTGGAGCGGATCCGGGCCAGGCGGGAGAGCCACCGTTGTCTCAAGTGGCCATCCTCCGATCCTTCTCCTTCTCTCTTCTTCAGTCCGCCTAAATGGGGCCCGACCAGTTTGCGTCGGAGGATCGTGCCGCATCGCCGATGCATCGGGGATGCGGCTCGATGTGGAGCTCGATCTTCTCCACGCTGGTGTCGCCGGTGCGGCGCCATCCTGCGACCCCATACATTCGGGTCCCAAGTTGGGAGGCCCCTATCCCCACGAGCCAGTCGGAGATACGGCAACGATGTTTTCAGCTTAGTTATGCCTAGTTATGCCAGAAACGTCGTGCACGCGCAGAGGGGTATTAGGGGACGCCGAGACGCGCAACCCGAGACTTCTCGTCGGCGGCGAGGCGGAGGCGATCCGCACCAGCGTCGGGCTAACCAGGGGCAACGATCGGCAAATAGTCCAGCGTGCAAGAGAGGGGGGGAGGGGGGCGGCCGCGCGGGGGGAGGAGGAGAGACGCGCTCAGAAGCGGAAGACTTCCGCGGTGAGCGGGCCGGGGCGGTTAGCCAGGGCAGCGAGGTCGCGGCAGCAGCCGGGGCCAGGGCCGGAGCGGCGCTGCCCGGGCGCAATAGCGGTGAAGAGCAAGTAGAACCAGTGCAGGAGCCCCAGGATTGCCACCAACAAGGTGCTGTACCCATCATGTACGTCGACCGTGTAGTGCCCAACGCACACCAGCAGCGGCCGCGCCAGGGGAGCGCCAGGTCGGCGCCGGGGGGCTGAGCTGCAAGCCGAGGGCGAAGCAGCAGCGCGGAGGCGCCATGGCGGCGCGATGTGAGGTAGGGAATATGGAGAGGGGGGAGGAGGAAAGGGGAAACAGGAGCGCCCCGCCCGCGGGTGGCACCCGACGGACGGGGCGGCGTCAGCCCGCGAGGCGGCGCGAGCGGCGGCCCGGTTGGGCACTGGGAAGCACCCGCCGTTGCAGCAACCGGGTGGTGATTGCGGCGTTGGGCGTGGAGGTGCCTGGAGAACGGGCACGGGCGCCAAGGCTGCGCGTGCCAGGGCCAGAGGGGCCTAGGTGGCACGCGAGGGGCGGGGGGCGCGCCGCGCGGGGCGGCGGAGGCGCGCCAGGGGAGGGGTGGCGACGGGGGCCGCCAAGGCGGGCGGGAGGAGGAGCGGAGACGAGAAAACACTTGAGCGGTGCAACGATGCAACGACTTGTGACAACAGGGCTGCGCACCGCCCGGGCAGACAGCGCGCAGCGCGGTGAGCAGAGAGAGAGGGTAGACGCAGCAGGTATCAGGACGCCGTGCTTGGGAAGGTACAGAGCTGGCGTTGCGGCGCAGGGGCTGAGCGAGGCACGGATTGGGGCGACCGTGCAGTCGGATGTCGATGTTACCGCGTGATAAGTGGTGATCACGCTGTCAAAGGTCGCTTGGCCTTGGGGGAAACGCCAAGGACGGCAACAGCCAGGCCTGCGGGAACTGGCAACGTTGGAGGCCGCGTTGGCGGGCCGGGTCAGTCGCAGCGCGGGCCAGGTAGGGTCGGCGTGACGCTTGCCCTTCCCTCCCAGCCACCGCCCTTTCAATTGCCTCGGCCGTCGCTGTCGCGACCTTGGGTCATGGGCTCTCTGCGGCGCTGGCGCTGCCAGAACATTTTCTAATCCACGTGGATGTCGCGTGCCCAGCAGAGGCGGCGGATGTCGTGGCGCCACCAGGCCAGGTCGGTGAGGAAGCGCTCGCAGAAGTCGTCCTGCCCGCGGTGGTTGCAGGTGCCTTTCCCTTCGCCTTTGCCGTCGCGCTGGTCGCAGACCCTGTTCCACCCCTCGGCGAAAAGGCACCGCGCTCCCGCTTCAGCCGGTTGACCAGTTCGGGCCAAGTTCCGTAGGCGCCAGTTCTGTAACTCCAGGTTTGGTCCCAGTTGGTGGCCTGGCGGGGCCACGCATACAGATGGTCGTTGGGGTCGTTCTCGTCCACGTAGCCCTGGTCAGCGCGGCGCGGGGTCCAGGATCCCCCCTGAGCTGCGGTCGAGCGGGCTGCGTGTGTTGTGCCGGCTGCAGAGGAAGAGGCGCCTGTCCTTTGGCGGCCGGCTGCGAGAGAGAGGGGGTATGGAGAGCGCGCGGCGGGAATGCGCCCTATGCAACGTGCGCGACATGGGACGAAGCAAAAAACACGCAATATATTCAATTGCACAAGAGTGCAGGATACAAAGCAAAAGCCTAAGAGCGCGCCAGAGACGCTTTTCGCCGTGGCCCCGCGGGCGGGCGCGGGGGGAGGGGGGTGGAGGACGGCGGGGGATGAGGGTGAACGGAGGAAAAAAACATTATGAGAACGCAGACTAAATATACGACGGACAGAAGATCACAACATACAACATATCTCCGCGCGCGCGCCCCCCCGTTCTTTTGCTCATCGCAGAGGGGGCGGATGACCGCCTGGTAGTCGGCCGCCGCGACGTCCGCGCGCGTGCGAGCGCCTGCGGCGCGCCTGGGACGACGCCTGCATGGGCATGGCGTCCACCAGAGGGCGGGGGGGGGGCGCGCGCGACCCAACCCGCCTGAGATGATACATGCGCGCAGTATCCTGCAATGTACCGGATGGCGACGACGGGCGACGACGACGGCCGAAAACGACGACGACGACGAGCACGGCGACGGGCGACGACGACGACGACGACGACGACGACGACGACGACGAGGCGCACCGAAGGCGACGACGACGGACGACAAAGACGGACGACAAAGACGGGCGACGACGACGACGACGGCGGACATCGACGACGGGCGATGACGGCGACGGACGACGACAGACGACGACGAGGACGACGACGACGACGGACGACTAAGACGGACGAGGGCGAGGGCGAGGGAGGTAGGAGGGAATAAGAGGACCGCCCCGCGAGGATTTTGGCGCACGCCGCCCCGCGCCCATTTCGACGCACTGCTCGCGCGCTCTGTGGCCCGATAGGAAAGCAAATGCGGCGGTGAGTGAAAGGAGAAGTTGGTGAGCATGTTGTTTTAAAGTTCTCTTGTGAAGGCTCAGGCTATCAAATGACTCAACGTCAATACCATACCATAAACGATTTGAGCTTTGACTTCTCTGGCCAAAATCACAACTACACATGAGGGTCCGCGTGAGGGTCCACCCTCGCTCGACCAGGGGTCGGAGCCCTGGTCGAGCGGTACACGTTCCTTCGAAAAGGACACGAACCCGCTGCGACTCCAAATTCGGGCCTTCTTCATCTCCCGAATCAGTTCACACCAGTCATGAACAATGCATTGCTTGGCGTTGCTTGCAAGTGCTTGTGATCGCTTGAGAATGCTTGGCGTTTCTGAGCGTTGCTCGGCGTTGCTTGGCCTTTGTTGGCACGGAATTGGCTTGGCACGGTTCGGAAGCATTGCTTGGCGTTGCTTGTCAATGCTCGGCATTGGCTTGGCAGTTCTTGGCGTTGCCTGCGTTCGTTGAATCATGTTGCTTGGCACTGGTTGGCATTTCCTTGCTTTGCTTAGCACGGCCTAGCATTGCTTATTCATTGCTTGGCGTTGTTCTGCATTGCTCGACATTGCCTGGCATTGCTTGGCATTTCTTGGCATTGCTTGGGATTGCGTGATTATATGTTGCATTGCTTGGTCTGGTTTCGCGTGGGTTAGCCTTGCTTGGCGTTGACTGTCGCTCCTGAACATTATTCTGCGCTGCTTGGCATGGCATTGCTTGGCATTGCTTGGCTCTACTTGAAAATGGTGTTTGACATTGCGTGGTATTGCTTTGCATTGTCCGGAATGGATTGATGTTGTTTGGAATTGCTTGGCATTGCTTAGCATTGATTTGCGTTGTTTGCTCTGCTTGGAAGCATTGTTTGGCGTTGCTCGGCGTTGCTTGGCTTTGCATTGATTGGCATTGTTTGACGTTGCTTGATGTTGTTCGGCCCTGCTTGCTATTGTTGGCATTGCTTCGAATTGCTTGGCATAGCACGGGCAACCGTAGGCAACCCTGGGCAACCCCGAGAAACGCTGGGGACGAAGGACCCCGCACCCACCAGTTGTTTCACAAACAAGCAATACCATTCTATGCAAAACTCGACTGGGGACAAAACGCATACGCTTAATATGTCGGTGGTCTGCACAGATTTTTGGATCTGCGCTGGACCCCTGCAGAGCGCGCCAAAGGTGACGCCTCTGACGCCGCTAGTGGGGCCCAGCGCCCATCAAAGAAGTCAGCGTGGACTTCTGGGTGTTTGGATTCATGCATCTGTTCATGTTATTATTCTTCTTGTGCTCATCCTGGCTCCTCCTGCCTGAGAGGCCGGGCTCGTCTCCCTTGGCTCGCGCTGGTTTTCTAGCCCAGCAGTTTGGGGCCCAACGGATCGAGGATAGAGCTCGGCGAGGGTCGCAGGCGTGCGGCGCGGCCCAAGGGTGGGCCGCGCAGCGTCGTCGTCGTCGTGGTCGTCGTCGTCGTGCGCCGTACTTTTTCCCCCTCTTCGCGCGACCGCGTCGCACGCGGAGTAAGACACGACAGCGCAGGTCGTTACATCACGAACCCGCCGTAGTTCCCCCTTTCTGTTTCGCTCCTCGTTCCGGCTCCTGGCCGCTCATGGTGCTCGAGTGGAACAGGGGAGGAGGGAGAGGAGGAAGGACATAGGGGCAAGAGGGGGAGGGACAGGACGTAGAAGAGTAGGATGCGCGCTGGTTTCGGTAGCATCGGTGTAATCGACTGACCCAGCTTGACCCCCAGTTAACGCCGACCCTGTATACCTGCCCGCTGATGGTGATAATGCTGCGTGCCTTGATGATTATCGCGACGACGCGTTATGATCGTAGGATATCGGCGGTGATGCGATTCTTGTGCCCTCACGATTTTGACGCTGACGATGATTATGACGATGACGATGACGACGATGACGACGATGACGATGATGATGATGGTGATGATGATGGAGGTATTGATGATGCTGATGATGCGATGACAGGGACGGCTATGATTCTGAATATGTTGATTATGATGCGTATGCCGATGACGGTGATGATGATCAATATTAGTATCATGGTGGTGATTATGATGATTCTGATGATTATGATGATGACGACGATGTTGATGATGCGTGTTGCTGATGGTGACGAAGCAGAAGGAGGTCATGATGCTGATGATGATGGTGATGATGCTAATGCTGATCATGTTGATGATGATGATTATCATGGTGGTCATGATGATAATGCTGCTGCTGCTGATGATGATGATGATGATGCGGCTGCTGCTTCTGCTGCTGCTGGTGATGATGACTAGGGTGACGCCGACGTTGACGAAGACTTCGACGATTCAGATGATGATGCTGACTACGCTGCTGACGATGACGACGTCCACGATGATCATGTGGGTGATTCTGGGGATGATGCTGATGATGATGATGATGATGATGATGCTGATGATGATGATGATGATGATGATGATGATCTGAAGACGATGACGACGAGGACGATGCTGCTGTAGACTGGGGATGATGATGACGATGTTGCTGAGGATGAGGATGATGCTGATGCTGCTGACCATGACGGCGATCCTGATGCTGATAATGATGTTGACTGTTATGTTGATGACGATGATGGTGACGATGATGATGCTGATTATGATAATGATGTTGATGACGACGATTGTAATGATAATGATGATCGTGTTGCTGATGATGATGATGATGATGGTGATGATGATGATGATGATGATGCTGAGTATGATTGTGATGATGACGATGATGCTGATGATGACATGGGGCTGATTTTATGCTGGCGATGATGATACTGATGGCGATGATGATGATGATGATGGTGGTGATGATGATGACGACCACGACGACGACGACGATGATACTGATGATGATGATGATGACTATGGTGATGATGATGACGACGATGATTATGATGATGACGTCGATGATGCTGATGATGATACTGATGATGATGATGATGATGATGATGATGATGATGATGATGATGACGATGATGATGATGATGATGATGATGATGATGATGATGATGATGATGATGATGGTGGTGGTGGTGGTGGTGGTGGTGGTGGTGTTGATGATGATGATGATGATGATGATGGTGGTGGTGGTGGTGGTGGTGGTGGTGATGATGAACCTGATGATGCTGCTAGTGGTTGCGGCAGGAGTGATGACGGGGAGGACGGGGAGGCCGGGGGACGCGGAGGCTTGGGATGAGGGAGGTCGAGAAGGCGTGGAGGAGGGGGAGGAGCAAGAGGGAGTCAGCGAGCCATTTCGTGCGCCCCCGTATTTTTCTCGAGGGTCTCTTGTTCTGGACCAGAGGCCCTCGTGGAGGACATGGTCCGCAGGACTGGCTAGGCCCTTCCCTTGCGCCGCGGTCGCCCCCAGGCGCCTCGACGAGACCCGCGCGGAGCTGGAAGCGCTGGGGGCCTCGGCGCTGGAGCCGGACGCGACCGGCGCCGGAGGCATCGATGAGGCCACCCCGCGGGCGCCTGTGCCCAGCTGCTCGAAGATTCGGGAGGGAGGAAGAGTATCAATGATTCTCGGGCCCCCAAACGGTGTGGTGACCAACCACACCGCATGGTGCGTCAATGGGGATTTTGGGTCACCGCTCTCCGAGGATGCCTCGGGCGATTGGGGCCTCAAGGGTCCCAAAGCTATGCGGTGCCGGACCGTGCGGTGAGGTCTCTGGAGATTTCGATGTCACCACGCGGTGTGTCACCGCACCGCTGTAGGGCCACCGAGAAAGAGAATCCATGACGCGTTGCTGCTGGGAGTCCGTCAGCGTGTTGCTATGTCGTCCTTGTCCGAAGACGTGGTGTTTCTTCAGCCGTGACGCGGTGATGTGTGTCCCACGGCGGCGTGTCGTCGACGATACTGTCTTTGCTCCCCCGGAGATGGGGCCCTGAGAGATTGGGCGCCAGGGGCGGGGGACCTCAAGCAAGCGAGGGTTCAGCTCAGGATCCCTGGCCTGACGCATGATGTTCCAACCTAGTTTAGCCATGACTACCAGAAAGAATTTCGAGCAACAGACAAGTAATGTCAGCTTTGGATTAACAAATGAGGGACTCCGCCCAGGGCGCTGATGAATAGACCCCGCGGGGCGCAACACATCTATTTAATCACGCGCGTCAGGGGGTCGTCGCGGGCGACGCCGAGTTGCCCTCCATATAGAAGTTATTATAGGGGTCGTATACATGGTTTTTCCTCTCTCAGGCGTCGTCGTCGTTGTCGTCGTCGTCGGCGACTACACCGGGGGGCCTACGCAGCACCCCCCACCCGATGCGGCATCCGCAATGCGTTGTCGTCGTCGCCGTCGCCGTCGCCATCGCCATCGCCGTCGCCGTCCGCCGTCCCCGTCCCCGTCCGCCGTGCGTTTTCCTCGTCCTCGTCCTCGTCCTCGTCCTCCTTGTCATTGTCATCGTCCTCGTCTTCGTCGTCGTCGTCGAATACACGGGGCTCACTTGTCGTCGTCGACGGTTACAAACAAACCACGACAGATGGGGGGACGAAGACTGCCCGCCTCGTGTCGGACGAAACGCTGGGGAAGCAAAAGGGGGTGCGAAACCTGCTGCGCGCAGGTGGTTTCGGTCGCCCCGCCGATGGGCCAGTCCTCGATGCATGGCCGTTTTCGGCGCCAGGAAGCGTTCGGAAAATCCGGAATGTGAGCTGCTTGGCAAATCCCCGCTTGGCCACGCCCCCCTGTCGTCCAGTCCGCCTTGTTCGCGGGTTCGCGAGGCAACTGGCGCCCCCCTGGCTGCGGCCAGGGCACCCAATCTGAATGAACGCGGCAGCCTTGGGTGCCACGGCCTGGAAGTTGGGGCGCGTTGGACGAATCCATCCATATGTCATGGCTTGGAAGGAGCGGGATGAGCGACCTGTGTCATTGCAGCGGCAATCAGGCGGACTGCGTCCGCTGCTTTGTTTCACCAAGGCGTCCGGCGTTTCCCGCGCAATCGTCGGCCGCATTGTGAGCGAAGTTTTGGTTGAGACTGCAGGGAGGGGCCGCGCCCCGTGAGCCAAAAGCATCGTTTCCGGGAGGTTTCGATCCTGGGGTCTCTCTTGGGCGCCGATTGCGCGGAATTTGCGTCACATGCTACTTCTTGCGCCTGGATAACATCGTGTTTCGCTCATCCAGCGGCTGCTGAGAGGCGAAATGACCTCGCGCCGGCTTGCGACGGTTTTGGGACAGCCGTTTCGACCATGCCCTTTTCTGCGGAGTTGGGCACGCAGGTGGCCAGCGTTGGCTGCAGGACGATGTTGTCGGCGGAGTGGAGCAACAAAACGTCCTTGCACACGCGTAACCATTTTGGCTCAAGTGGCCCGTTTAGCAAGCATCAGTGGAGTGTTCGTTCACATGGAAGTCGTGGGTCAATTCGTTGGTGGGTCCCAGACGTCTGAGGGCGGGAGTGGGAGCGCACCATCTGATTATAAGGCACAGCGTGATACTATGGAACAGCCTTTTACGAGAGGAACTTCCTACATACATTTGACAAGGTACGACGCCGCCATGCGCGCTAAACGTGACATGGAACAGGCAAAGTAAACAGCACACTTGGCAAACGCAACTGCCGAAAACGCTATGAAGACACCCGAGTTGGTGCAAGCAGATTTCCAGAACGTGCAACCAGCAATGAATGGTTGGAAACGCTGGAAGTGGAGTTCAAAGCGTGGAAATCGCCGGCGCCGGCGTCGACGGGCCCCGCATCGCAAAAAGCGAACGCCACAGAAAAGGCAAAGGAGGACGAGGCATCTCGCACAGTGACCTTCGGTGCCGTCCCGAAAGACATTGGATCCAAGGGCGTCGTGCAGTTATTCGGGGGAGTCTTGCAGGGCGCCAGACAGGACTTGGATGGGATTTTCTCGCGAAGCAGAGAGTTCGCAGAGAGGGCGGGGCAGGTTTAATCCGTCAAAGGATTTGAGGAAGTGCGTGTCCGACAGCGGAGGCAAACCTGCGCGCGCACTTAGATCCGGCTTCAATAGATGGCAAGCGCGGGGAACCACCCAGGAAAGTCGTTCGAGCCATCGTCGAGGCGGCGGGCGGGAATGGAACGCTGGCTGAGAGGGGCGTAGCTACGAATTGCAGGAAGGGGATTGCGCGGTAGAGGGAGCAGAGAGTCGCATGCTGGGGGGGGGGGGGGGGGCGGGGCAACGCATTTTCCCCGCCGCTGCATGGGGCGCGTCGTCGCGCAAGGGCAGTTTTGAAACGACAGTTAGTCAAAGCAAGCATCTGCCAAACGACGGCCGGGAGGGGGCGCTGGCGGGCGTCGCGGCGTCGATGGGGGGGCGTTCCCATGCGCGTTCAACGAGCGTTCGCGGCGAGCGCGACGTCTGAGGCAGGCGCCGCGGTGCCGCGCGGGGGGCCCCTTGGCAGTTCCGCCTTGGAACGCGCGCGGCATGACTTCTTGCTCGGTGGACAAAGTTGTTAGTCATCTGGGGCGCCAGTTCGCGGGGGCGGGGCGGCGTTTCATTGCCGGGGGGGCCGTCGCTTGCCGAGGGCGCGCTGGGCGAGCTGGAGGGCGGGCGCCTCCTCTGCGCCGCCGCGGCCGTCGACGTTTCACGGGGCGCTGCAATCGCGTTGGTTTCAAGATTGGCGCAGGGGCGCGTCAGGCCGCGGTTTTCATTGGGGGCCGGGGGGATTTGCAACGTTATCTGTTTGTACTCATGACACAGCGTTCTGGCATCTTGGCGCGCTGTCCGCGCAGGGAGGGGGCCGGGGGAGGATCGCGCCGCGCGCCTGGCGCAGTTTGGGCAGAGGGCCCGCGCGGCCCAAACATTGCTTTCCAATGCGTTTATCGGAGCGGATGCAAACGCCGAGCTGGGCCAATTGAGCGACCGCGACAACCCGCGCCTCATCGGCGAGCGGGGCCGGGGCAACAGGAGCGAAATCGGAGAGCTTTCCGCGGGCTGGGCGAACGCGCAGGAACTGGCGGCGACGAACGATCAACGGCAGAAGCTGCACGAGCGGCAGTGGGCGCGCCGGCAGGGGGGCGCGGGCGCGAAAGAGTCGCATCGATTTCAGAATGCGCACTTTCGGCGTCCATCGTCAATCATTGCGTTGGTTGCGGATCGGATCGCAGACGCGTAATTGCCGAGTTCATGCCTGGGAAAACGCGCGTGGAAGTGGAGACAGACACTGCGCCGGACACGTTGTGGTCAACAGGGGTGGGCAGCTGGAGTTAGATAGGCGAGACAAGCCAGCTGCGCGCCGCGCTGCCTTGTCCAAAAGCTCTATTCGATCTATCCCAGATTCTCGATGCTTTTTTGCTGGGCAGCTCGCAGAGGGGGCGCGCGCGACGGGTTCGGCGGCGAGGCGCCGCGCGCCTGGGCCGAGCGCGGCAGCGGGAGAATGACTCATTCAAGCAAGGCAACGTTTACAACCTACCGATTTTGTTCTTTTCCAGGTTCCAGTTCCTCAGGTTTGCTCAGGTTCCTCAGGTTTGCTCAAATGCCGGCGTGCCGAATGCATGCTGCCAGTTCCTCAGGTCCGTTCAAATGCGTACCGAATGCGTGCTGTCGTGTCCAAGCCTGCCGTCGTAACCAAGAATATCCGCACTGCGTGGCAATGATGGCGGGTGGTTCCTGTAGTCTATGTAATTCCGTTTGGCTTTCAACCAATCCGAAGAAGCATTGCGTGTCCCAGTATCTCTCACATAAGCCAATGTTCCGTGATGTCTTGGCCGTTGTTGATAACCTCATTGGCGATGCTGTCAGCAAGTGCGTTGAATTCTCGGTAGACGTGACGAATGGTGTACGCCGTGCCCCTATCGCGGAGCCTGCGTAACAGGTCAGCAGCCTGCTCCCAATGCGGGATGAGCGACGGCGACCGGCATCGCCACTCCATATTGCACTGACGTGCCAGCAGCAAGGAGTCAAGCTGGAACGTGACCGCCGCGTCGGGCCGTTGCAAGGCGTCCCGGAAGCAGCTGAGCATGCCCTCGCACTCCGCCGCGTTGTTGCTGCACGCCGGCAAGAGTCTGCCGACGCGACCCTGCGCTGCCCCATCCCGGAGGCGAACGGCGCCGAAGCTGCTGCTGACGAGCCCGTCGCCCGCTCGGCCTTGACCCCGGGCAGCCCCGTCGGATCTGTAGGTGGCCGCGTGCTCGTCCTCGGGTGGCTGTCGCGCTCGGCGCGCTCGGCGTCCTTGTCCGCTCTGAGCGCCCTTCGAACCGCTGAGCCACGGGTGCCCCGCCAGGCGCAGGAGATGCTGCACGAGGTCGCGCTCGTCGTCAAAACGGCGCCCTCTGCGCATTGCCCAACGAGCCCTGCCCGCAGCGAAAAGCAAAGCGGCGATGGGCTGCAACTGGGCACCGTGCAGCTGCAAGCTCAAGAAAGCATATGAGTCGCGCCATTCATCCATCACGCCCGTGCTACTGCAAATCGCCTCGTATGCAGCGCGAGCGACGGGGCATGTGCACATGTGCTCTATCATGTCCTCGCCTCCCCCGTATAGGAGGCACGTGGTTGCGCCAGCGTCTCCGCGGAAGTGCATGCGTCTCGCGGCGGGCAGCGCGTTGAGGAGCCACTGGAAGAGCGCCCATCTGTGGCGTTGCGGGATCGTGCTTCGGAGTCGCGCCAAATTGTCCAGGGCGCACTGCGGGCGAGTGCCGCGGTCCCGCAGCCGGCGACGAACGTGCCCCTCCACGGCGTCAGCTTCCACGGCAATCAACCGCCGATACAGCGCCCTGGCGGCCGCGCCCGTGCCAGCGCCAGATGGCGCCGTAACGGCGCGCGCCGCGGTTCGGGTGGCGTTGCGGAAGAAGCAAAAAGCACGTCTGTAATGTCTCCACATGGGCATTGGATGCCCAGCATGCCCGGTGTCTCCGCTAAGAGGTCTCTGTGCCACGTCGAAAGTCTCCAACTTGACTGCGGCGCCAATGGGGCCCACGACGTTTCGCAGCGGGAAATCGTGGAGCTCTGCGCGCGTGCCAAACATCCGCTGGACATGCGACAGAGAGGTTCACCCTTGGGACTGCTAAGACGAACTGCCGCACTGCCTCTTCCACTCTGCTTCTCGTCTGTTCTGGGACAAGCACGCGCCACACGTAAGAGAACAGTGGGTAACAGAAGGTGTTGGTCGCGAAAATCTTGGCCACCTTCGACATGGCGGCGCCTCTGTATGCCCCCAGCCGAACCGCCGGGCGCTCGTCCAGATCGCGGCAGACTTCTTCCGGGGCGACGTCGACGCCAACCAAGATGCCAAGCAAGCGTTTGCGAGATACCACCCGGCACTCCGCCCAATTGGCCTTGATGGCGGTCAGTTCTTCCTCAGTGACCTCCCTGGTGACAGGGGAACCACTCTTGGCTTCGTTGACCACCTGCCCTGACGCCGCCTGGAAGTCATCGAACACATTCTGGATGTTGGGGATGGCGCTGATTAGCTCGACCTCCACTTGCCAGTCGTCGCAAAATCCAAACAGCACGCCTACTGCCAGGGCAGTTTTGCAAAGCCCAAAAGAGCGGATCCACGGCAATGGAGCACAAGAAGCAGGATACCGGATATCCCTGGCGGAGGCGCATTCCAAGGCGATCGCCCCGAGAACCCGCCCTCGAAAGACGAGCTGCGACGAGCATCCCGTGATCATCGTTGTCACGCAGGTCAGGGCGTCGGGCGGGGCGCGGGCGTGTTCGAGAGCTCGTCGGGCGCAAGCCAACCCCATCATGTTGTACCCTTTGGAACAATCGGTGCATGATATTGCCTTCAAGACACCCGTTTCCACGGCTGAGTAATGCACCTCGCAAAGGCCCGCTGCGCAGCGTGCAAGGATCCCGCCGAGGCTTCGTCGAGCAGTATGGAGACCATGCGGGGAACCACTTTCCTGCTCTCGTTCGGCAATTCCAAATCGCGGAGGTGGGGCAAATGGGTGGGGTTGGGCACTTTCCCGATGGGCACCCAAGAGGCGTCGAGGAAGCTGGCGGTCGCCGTGCCGGCTTTCAGATCTTCCAGACCCCCGTGGAAAACAGGGAGCAGCCATTTTGCCGCTCTCTTGTACGCGACCCCTGGCACGCCGTCCGGCCCAGGGTGCTTGCCAGAGCGGATGCCCAAGATGACCCCCGACACTTCTTGGTCAGTCAGGCGTTCCCGGCACGACGACAGATCCAAGCGACGCGACGAAAGTATGCGATCCGCTGCTGCTGACTCACCACTGGGACGCCCTTGGCGGCGCCGACCCTCTTCGAGAATGAGCTCGGAGATGCGGTCAACGTCATCGGTGAATTCAGCGTGAGACTCGCCCCCAAATGACACTGAAACTACGCCGATGCGTCGGCAACAAGGCTTTCAACTGTCTCGAGAGGTTGGTTCCGACGGAACCGGCTTGCAAATAATGGGGGTCGACAGGGCGGCCCCGAACGTCATCCTGAGACGACTCGGCATCGCTGCGCTCAGCCGCCAAGCGGCCATCGAGAACCTGCAGATGCCCGCGCAAAGTTTCCAAGCTAACCGAGATGCCGCGGCCCTCTTCGCACAACTGCACGCGACGTGGGGCGACTTCCACAAGCGAAGGATATATTCTAACAGTTTTACCATGCGCTGCAAGCGGCACTGCGCCTGACTCCCGGGCACAACAAAAGACGCGCATGGCAACGTCAAACATATGGCCGGGCGTCGTTGCGTGGGCGAGTCGTGTTGCAAGCCAATCGTCAGCCAGAGAACGCACGAGACCAGCAAAGGAGACAAGGGCGTCGAGGCCTTTGAGATTGCCATCGCTTCTGCCGGAAGCCCAGGTCTCGATTTCACCATGAAAGGCGCGCAGAAAATCCCCTTCTTCGAACAGCCACTGGAATGGGAGCGTCAACCTTGATGCGTCTCTGTCGCATCCGTCTGTGACGACTGACCGTGCGACACTCCAAGGGCAAGTGATCTGAGGCGAAAGGGCAAGGCACGTCCTGCCGGCACACCGCTACTGAGGCATGGCGCGACAACGCGTCCAAAGAAGTGCAAGCGGAGTCCAAAGTTTCACGAACGTAATAAATCGTGCCATCTCTTCGCTTTCCTTGTCGTCTATATGTGTGCTCTGGCTGATCGACGTGGTAAACGCCAATGCTGTTAAGCCAGGAGCGCCGCGCATCGAGCATCCTCGCGCCAGGGCGCCAGCTCCCGGGCTCAGAGTTTTCTCGTTCTCCTCCTGACGCCTTGAAGTTCTTGTCGCCTCCAGCGACAACATCAATAGGCGCATCTGGGCGTCCCGCGCGAAAATCGCAAAACCAGGGTGCGATGCCATGGAGTTGCTGCGCGCGCCGCGCGTCGCAGCGCGAGTCAAGATACACATTCATAATCAACTCAGCGCGGCCGGCCTCCATCCACGAAGCGTCGCGGCAGTGGCCATCCGGAAGCGCGTGATGATGATTCGGCGAGCGACCGTTGGCGTCGTCCTCAACAACGCCCCGCTCCGCGCGAAGGCTTCATCAATGGATATTGCCAGACCTGGCCGACCTACGCCGGAGACCATAAAAGTAACGCGGGCAGGGGCGCGCGAGAAAAAACTACTCTCCGCAGCGGCGGAAGAGCACCGAACTTCCTGCAAACATATAAAGGTGTTATGCGTAAGATGCCTGAAATTCCGAAGTTTGCTCGCGCCTAGACAGGCCCAAACGGTCCATGTTCCAAAAGGCGGTTCGCGGGAGGGGGGGCGCGGGGGAGGCGCAGCCGCCCCTGGGCTCAGCGGCGTTTATGATGACCCTCGCAATTCTGCGAGGGATCATTCGCACCTGTCGCCCCTTTGTCACGCAGGGCCCCCTTTTCCCGCTGCGCCCAGTCATCGAGCCCGACATTGCCAGGAATGGCGGCAAGCCGATGCTTGATTGATGTTCTTCCCGCCACCCCGAAGCCAGGGCAATGGAAAATGCGCGCCCCTGGGTTCCCCGGGGGCGTCGCGGTGGCGCGCGGGCATGGCCGCCGGGGACGCAGGCGCAAGATTGCCCGCTCCTTCTGCTTGGCCATGTCCGCGAACTTTTTCCTCCACTGCGCTAGCTGATCTTGAGCGCATTGGAAAGCCTGCTTCTCTCCTTTCCTCCTTCTGATCGAAAACCATTGCTGGCCATGCGATTTTCCCAGAACAGCGCGCACAGCCGGGCGACGAGCGACGACAGCCGCGCCGCCCTTCGATTTCGAGACCACCCTCTCCGAGAGGAGGATCTTATGGGCATCTGCCTCGGCTCCGTCTACCAGCAACTGCGCCCGCGCACGGGTGCCCCCTGTGGTTTCCGATATCGTTCGCACCCTCGCGCGCGCGTGTTCCCCCCCATCCTCGGCCCCAAATTCAACGAACCCTCCCACTTCGAGGAGGGCATCTTTGCGCTCTCTCCCTGGCCACTCGGCGCCTTGATGCCGCTCTCGTGCAAGAGCCTCTCAGGAGCGCAACTGTTATTCACCAGATGCATGTGCAACGCGACGTAATCGCTGGCATGATGCTTCAACAACGTTTGTGTTTTCTCAAAAGCAACGCTCTCATCGCAATGACGCGCGCGCGCGTTCAACAACCATTATTCCAAGACGCCTCTCTGCCCCTACTCGGCCAACGATGTGAACTCATGCTTTGTGGGGGGCGGCGAAATATCAGCAGACAACCTAAGTCTCCCAGTAGATCTCACTGGGGAGGTATATATACATATATGTATATGTATATATATACATATATCCAAAGTCTGCGTTCAAGTTTCGCGCGCAAGGTGCAGATCGAGGCTCGCTCTCCTCTCTGCCACCCGACTCGCCAAGCATGTCAGCGTCAGCATCGGTCCGAGAATTTGCGTCACCGTTGTCCCGAGTGCTATGTTGTCCCATGTTCTCTGTCGTCACTGGAGCTGGGAATTTGGGCGCACGCTGGGGCTGCGGCATGTGTTCCACCTTCTTGACATGCGTCGCTGTCTCAACATCGTTGGCACTAGAAGCAACAATAATAGGCTGCGCAACAATACTGGCTGCCTCTGTGGGCGGAAGTGATAGCGTGAGAGTCAAACCCTCTGGAGTGTCCGTGTATGCGCTCTCCAAGGGATGCAAATCGAGAGCTGCAATGAGACCTGCAGAACCAGCGACGTGGAAATGAGGATCACAACGTGTTTGCACACATTCGCACACTTTCCCGTCCACGCTTGCTGTGCACACTTTCCCATCTGAGAGTTTTCGATAGGGCGCGGCGCCAGGGTGGCCAGATTCACGCAGAAATTGCTGCAACATGTGTAACGCATCATCCGTGCTCCCGCGCCCGGTCTTGCCATGATCAGCAGCGCCCTTGGGAAGGAAGAACATTGGCCATTGAGGCGAGCCTGTCGACGCCATGCCAACAAAGCGAAAGCCCCTCTTATGTCTCCAAGCGCGGAATCGAACTTGCATGTGTTCATTCGTGTAAAATTGCGAACAGAAGCCGCGCCCGTATGATGTCAACATGTCTTGCACCTCGCTCAACAGACGCGCACTCGCAGATGCAATCGCGCGATGCTGGTGCTGCCTGTTCCTCGCATGGTGGACGGCAATGGCTCCATTCTCTTCCCATTCCCGAAAGCTTTCGGGGAAATCACAGGCATCTGCGACAAAAGTGACCTTAGGTGTCGGCTTGCACACTACCCTGCGCTCGCATTGAATTTTGCGTCCCTGACCCGCTTGCTCGACGCGAAGATTTCGCGTGGTAACAACTCCCTCCCTTGCAGACGCTTGAAATTCAAGCACGTGCAAATAAGTATTCGGAGTCTGCAACCGGGCAGCCGTCACAGATATCCGGTGCAAATGCTTCAAAGCAAATCGTGAAGTCCTAGCGGGGCAAGCTGTGCATTTTCATGACGTCCCCAGAACCCCGTGTCTGAGCGCACGACGTCTGTCACGATCAATATTGGAACGTTTGTCTTACCGAGGTGTTGTTTCACAGCTGGGCTGCTAGATCCGTGCGCCCAAACGTCTCCATGACTACCCGAACAAGCGCGATCATGAGGGATAGCCTGGGTGAATTCTGGGCCTGCTCTTATCTGATCGCCGATCTCAGCATCAGCGTGAAGCGTACTCGCCCGGACCCCCGTCAAATTGGCAACGTTGCGCAACATGTCAGACAAATGCATGTCCGTCGGCCATGGATGCGACGCCTCCCCCATTCTGCATGCTCGTAGTCCGTGCCGAGCAGCAGTCCGGAGGGAGGTCAAAATCTCATGGCCCACAACGTTTGGAATCCCAACCTGCCAATGCAACGTCGCGGCGTTCAATCTGAAAGCGGCAGGGCGAGCCCCCTGTAGTCCTCGACGTCCCCAGGCGTTCCACCCAACAAGGCAGCCTCCACCCCAATCCCGAATGCCCTCCCCCCAGCTTTGGTTCGTTGGGAAAGTTGATGGTTTGACGTGGAGCCCCATTGAATCCCCATCTTCTCAGACGGAGCCTGGACGTGCCATGCTGTGGTAATCGGAACGTCGCTGTAGGTGTACACCGTTTCAAAATAACGCGGCATCGAAAGTACAGACAAAGACGGATTGACGAAGACAGCAGGGCCCAAATAGGATACGCTCGCGCCGCACATGATGTTTCATACTATACCCAACAGAGAGGCGTTAGCAGTCGGAACAAAGCCTCCCTCGATACGCACAGCGCAGAACACATGCAACGCCTGGTCGTCGTAGAAGCCTTGCTCTCATAGAAGGCCGAGTTGCGCGTGTCGTCGTTCGAGAGGCTCACGGCCACCCCGAGCAGGCTCGCGGCCTCGCTGGCCGCTGGGCGCGCCAAGCCGGCGAACGCCGGGAGCGCCAGCGTCGGCAGCGCCCGCGGCAGACTCGCGGCGGCACGCGGGCGCGGACCTGCGCCCAGGAGCCTCGTCGCGCGCGCCCAGGGCCGTGCGAGGGGGGCCCGAGAGACCCCCTGCTGGCCTAGCTTGAGCCAGGGCCTTACAACCTACAGAAGAGAGAACGCGTCTGTCCAAGTTGGTGGCCACGTGCCCATCAACGGGAAGCGAGATTGGACCGCGTTTTACGACGCAATCGGGACGTGTCAGATTTGGGAAAATACGATCCAATTCAACGAGGCGATCACGCATTGCGAAAGCGACAGACAGTGAAGGGGCGATGCAAACACTTCCCGGATACATCGCCGGAGTGTTGCTCAATTTTATGGGTCGTTGCGCGCTGCCCCAGAAGGCGCGCGCGCCGGCGGCCCCGGCGAGGCAGCTGGAGGCGTCGAGCCACTTGCGTCGGCAGAGTTGTCGGAGGTATTGAAGGGCATGGAGAAAATAATGACGTGTGCAGATATGGGGCGGTGCTAGAAGCGCTGCAATCTGGGCGTCGCCTGCCGCTCTGCGTCCTGGTAGACTTGCTTGCGAAGGCGCTGAGGGGGTCAGATCCGCCTCCACGGGGGATGGCCGGTAAACGAGGTCATTGCCATGCGCGAGAAGGGCGGCAATGCCTTAATCGAAAACTACCGGCCAATCAGCATGCCCCCAGTGCTATATACAACTTGATTGCCTGCGTTATGGCAGGCAGGGTAAAGCAGGTGCTGGGGGGGGGGGGGGGGGGGGCTGGCATGGGCCAGAACAGGCCGGCTTTCGCTCGCGCTACTTGCGTTCGGATGTTGTTCGCGCGCAGCGAGCGATTGCGGAGAAGGCAGACGGGCGGGGGGAAGAGGTGTGGTCGGCGTCGTTGGAATTGTTGACGCTTCGCGAATCCCCACCAGCCCATCCAGAAACGATGACCAAAGGAATTGCCTCGATCAGGGAAGTGGGCAGCGCGCAGAGGAAGCCATTATGAAACATCTTGGGATATCTTGAGCCATCTTGGAGGTCATTTTGGGCTCCCCAGGCGCTCTCGGAGTCACCGTCATCAGCCCCCCCCCCCCCCCCCCCCTCCCCGAGAGGCCGACATGTGGCTAAAACCTGCGTCCAATCAATGATTTGCCATTCTCGCCGAGGCCTATTGGAGCATCTTGGGTGCCTCTGGGGGGTCTCTTGGGGCCTCTTGGGGGTCTCCTAGGAGCCTTTTGGGGGCGTCCTGGGGGCCTCGGGGCTTCCTGGCCACCTTGGGGCCCTCCTGGGGCACCCATGGGAGCAAAGGGCGCCATCGCTGGGCCATCTTGGGCGAGATCGATCACGGGGGAGAGGGGGGGGGGGGGGGCAATTAGGCACCCCCTCCGCAGGGGACCAAAACGGGGCCAACATCTTCCTCGCCGGGGCCGTTTTGGACGCTCCGACGCCTCGCGGGCCCCCCCGTCCAGGCCCATGGGGCACGGGCCGGGGGAGGGGTCAAGTTACCCCCTCCCCGCCCGCAAGCCGTCTCGCTCACTCCCACCCGCCCTCCCAACACATACGTAGCACCCGCGTCTGGCCCGAGCCTGAGCATATTCAGCGCTTGTCTTGGGATGGGCAGCTACTGGGGGCCAACCCGCCGCCGCCGCCCGCCGCCTCCGCCGCCGCCCCCGCCGCCGCCGCCGCCGCCGCCGCCCGCCCGCCGCCGCCGCCGCCGCCGCGGCGGCGGCGCCGCCGCTGCCGCCGCCTGTCGCCGCCCGCCGCCGCCGCCGCCGCCGCCTCAGCCGCCGCCGCCGCCGCCGCCGCCGCTGCCGCCGCCGCCGCCGCCGCCCCCCGCTGCCGAACCGCCGCCGCCGCCGCCGCCGCCGCCGCCGCCGCCGCCGCACCCCCCGCCCCCGCCGCCGCCGCCGCCGCCGCCGCCGCCGCAGCAGCCGCCGCCGCCGCCGCCGCAGCCGCCGCAGCCGCCGACGCCGCCAAGGGTACTCTGCATTGTGTTTTGACAAGGATGGTGGGCGGGGGGGGGGCGCATCGGGTTGGCTGCGCATGTTCCGAATTTGGAGGCAGAGTGTGTGTTTGCATTGTTTTTTACAAGGGATGGTTGGGGGGGTCGGCATGGGCCCTGGTTGGCCCCCAGTCGCTTGGGGGGGGGGGTGTTTATCAATAGGGAACAGTGATAAACCCTCCCCCGCAGTGGAAGAAGGAGGGGTGGAAAAGGGATCTCTCCAAAACACCGACGCCCAGAGGGCTGATGGGATTAGAGGAGGCAGTTGACAAAGTGAACCATGCGGCTATATTTGAAGCGCGGGTTGAGGCGGGAGTGGGCGCCACAGCGGCGGCTGTGCTGCGGAGGCTGCGCAGCGACGTCAATGCTCGTGTTCAACTTGATTCCGGCGCGGAGAGCCGAACGTTCCAGATCCGTTGCGGCGCCCCCTTCTTCAATGACGGCGCAGCCGGGGCGTTCAAGGAGCTCGGGCGAAAATGGGGGGAGAAAGCGCTCGGCGCGTATGATGGGGCCGACGGGCGCGGCAAACGCCGCATCACGCATGCCATGTTCGTGGGCGGCGCATTTGCGGTAGCGAGATCATGGGGGGCCCTGGGGGGCATGAAATCGAACGCAGCGGTGGCGCCTGGACAGAAAGGCCTACAACTCAACGCAGACAGATGCAATTCTCAGCGCGGCGGCGATAGGTCGACGCGCCGGCCGGCGGGCGCTTGGAAGGGGCCGGCGCGATCGCTCCAGTCGTTTCTGCCACGGATGGTTCCTGAGTGCTTGGGGCGCAGCTGGTTCCAGCAGGGCGCGCCGGCGCGGGGGCGCAATCGCGCGCCGCAGCCGGTTGGGCGCAGTTCCACCATCTTTGGCCTCTTAAGCAGCCTTCCCCGGGGCTGTTGCCGAGGCGCCTGCGGCCGTTCGAAACGCAGGCATTCCGGAAGTGTTTCGCGGCGCTGTGAATCGTGGTTGCCGACGCATGATGAGCAGTGGAAGCTTGCGCCCGCGCGGAGCGACGCGCTCGGGCGCATTGTGGGTGCCCGGCGGAGGCCCGACGAGGATTGGATACTATGGATCATCCAGTCCACGGGAGATGCCCGCGACGCGGCAGTCGTCGCTGGCGCCGGGTCGCGGCCGGGAGAGATCGCGCGCGCAAAGTGGAGATTGGCGGGCCACGTCGCGCGGTTGGGGCTTGGCAGATTGCGCCGCGGAGCCGTCGAGTGGCGAGGCGGCGAGCGGCGCGCCATCGCGGGCGCGGTCGGGGGGCGCGCGGCGCCCGAGACGCGCGAGGTGGTTCCGCTGGGAGGGCGATCTGCAGCCCCCGCGCGCTTCGCCGCAAGGACATGGCACAGGGCGGAGACCAGTGAAATGCTCGAGAGTCGTGCTTCGACGCGCATCCATTGCGCAGAGGGCGAAGTCCACGGGAGGCAGCCATCAGTTTTTGTTCGCCGCATCTTTCCCCGCGCCACGGCGCCCGCCCCCTCTCCCAGCAGGGTCGCGCTGCGCGTGGGCCCGTGACCGCAACCCGTCGCGCGCGCGAGCGCGGCTGTGCGACTTCGCAAACTCCTGCCCCACCTTGGCGCTGCTTCTTTACCGCCTTGAAGATGTACTGCGACGTGCTCAGCGCTCCTGCGAGGGCCCGTGGACCGCGGGGCCGCGTGCGCGTCGGGCGGGGCGAGCCGGCGTCAGGGGGCAACAGAAGCGAGTTCATCTTCATGTGGTTGTGTTCGCGACGCCGAAGGCAGCCGGCGCGTCGTGGCTCCCCGCTGCGAACAGCTTGGACACGTCGCAACAATGTATCGGAACGCAGCGTGCTTGTCAGTGCCTCGCCGAGCAAATGCGTTTTCACGTCGACTCGTTGTTGCTTGCTCGTCGGGTCGTTTGCCGGCGGTGGTGTCGAGCGCCTTCGTTGCGGGCGCCCCTCGAGATAGCCCTCTGGAGGTCGCGGGAGTTGCGACGATTGCCTGTCGCGCGCGCGTGTGAAGTCATTCGCGTTTGCAGTGATTTTAACGTTGATGCCGACGCCGTTTGCAATGCGATTCTGGACGTGGTCGCTGACGGCATCGCGCCAGACCGCAGCGGGCTCAATGTTTCGCGCAACTGGGAACCATTTTCGGGCGAACCACCATATAACGCGATTCGGCGCAGACACCGGGCAGCCACGAGTCGGCCGCTGCTCAGCTGAGCCGCTCTGCCCACTGCCGCCTGGAGAGCCGTCTGCTCCGCGGGGGGCCAGTCTACGATTGACGACGCACGATGCGCTGGGCCGCGAACGCTTTCGCATGATTTGTAAGCGCAGTTACTCCTGCTGGTGCTCGCAAGGCGGACTTCGCCTTGGGTTGTTCAGTATGTGCGTAAGTATTTGTCTATACCTTCTGCCGTGCCTCCGTGTAGTAATTCTATGTTTGCAGTGCTTCCGCCCTCCTTCCTCCTATGTGCGTCCGAAGACTGTCTGAGTCATTCCAGTCGCATCGCTGCTCCATCTGACTGTGTGACCTGCGCGCCGCCTCCAAGATGTATTCCGCGGCGCGGGGGGCATGCCTGCGCGGGGCTCTCGTCGCTCGGGAGGTTGCTCGAGTTCTGCCGGGGAAGGCGCAACTAAGCAGCCGCGGCTAGAAGCGCATCGCCTACGCGCCGCGACCCCGCGGGCGAACGCGGCGAACAAGAACGTGCAAACCGTTTCGCTTTACGATGCTGTTGCTTCATGCCATGGCGAATAGTCAGACGCGCGCCCTCGCGCCCTCTTCCTACTCTTCGCCTCGTTTCTCCTCTCTGCGCGCTCCGTGGCCAGTTTGGCCCAGGGCGCCTCGTGGGCCCCCCTGCGCGCGCGGGCGCGCGCGCCTTCACCTGGCCCTGGCCGACGGCCCAGCCCGCGGGCGTCGGTCGCCATCGCGAGCGGCCGCCGCGATCGCCGCTCGCCCTCGCCTGACCGGCACAGGCGCCTCCGCCGCAGGCGCTCCGCGGCCTGGGCGCCGCCGCGCGCGGAGAGCGCCGCGGCCCAGCTGCGCGGCCGTCGCGAGGGGGCGGGGGGGCCCGGGCGCGCTGGAGAGGACCTGGGCACGCGGCTCGCGGAGGGCAAGGAGCGGCAGCATGCCTTCGCCGCGGAAGCCGCCGCCGCCCGAGCGGAGGTTAGCCGGGCCCAGGCAGCGGCCGCCATTGCAGCGGCCCCGCTGCCGTCGCCCAGGCCGGCGCGGCGACCGACGCCACGGCGAACCTCCAGAGCGGCAGCTTCAAGGGGGCCGTCGGCGCGCAGCTCCTGGACTGCCTCGCGGGCCAGCTCGCGCCCCCGCGGCCCGCTTCGCAGCTGGCCGCGGCAGGCAGGGGCCGCCTCCAATTGTGGCCGCAGCGCCCGCTGCAGCTGCGCTTCCGCCTGGCCGGCCCATTGGGCTTGCAATGGGCGTCGGCGCCGCGGCCGGCGCCGCGGCCGCCGGCGCCGGCGCGCGGGGGTGCGCGGGCGCGGGTGGGGGCGGCTGACCCGCGACGTCGCGGATTTCGAGGAGCTCGACGTCGCGGCTTCGCCCTTGCCGTTTCCAATGGGCACTGCTTGAACTCTCCGGCAGTTTTTGGTTGAGGGCGCAGGGCGCGCCGAGGTCGCGGCCGCGCAGGGGTTCCGATTTGACCGAGAACAGGTCGAATGTGCACGGCGTTGGGCGGTCACGCAAAGCTGGGCCCCCTACGTCGCACCGCGCGCGAGGTCGGCCACTGGCTCGCCGAGCGCTGGCGCGGCCACCTTTTGAGCTCAACAGCTCTCCACCGCCAAATGCATGAAGTCTGACGCCGGTGGGGGACATAAGCATGTTCAAATAATGCTTGTCAGAATCTCCTGGAGACTCGCGCCGCAGCGCGCTGGGCGCAGGTCGAGGCCTGCTCGTCACGTTAGACTGATCGGCAGGCGTCTGGAGACAGGCGTCGCCCAGCTGACCGCTGCCTCTCTCGCCAGAAACAGGGCAAAATAGCGGGCGGCGCAACTGGGCGCCAGTGGCAGACGCTGGCGAGGGGCCAGCGCGCAAGTCCGCGGCCTCGCGCTTCAGGGCGCTCTCACCTCCAGGAGGGAACATGGCCTGAGCGCGAGAGGGCGGAAGGGGAGAAGCGGCGGCCAAAACTGGCAGAGAGTCACCAAACAGATGCCGAGAGGCCTCTTCCTTAGCATCGAGAGGATCGCGGGCGAGCTCGGTGCCACTCTCACCTCCCCCATCGGGTGGACGGGGGCATGGGCGCCGAACTCTCGGCCGCAGCTTCCGGGGGCTCCGAGAGGCGAGACTCCCCAGTGCAAGTCTGATATGACTTGCCGCTCGCCGCAGCGGGGTTGAGTGGCATCTCATCGCAGCCCGCATCGGAGGCAACGAGACTGTCAGGAGCAGCAGGCCTGGCGCCGCTGCTGGCATCGGCAGCGCCTAGAGGCTTGCTGGCAACAGAATTGAAGCATTGCATGACGTGTCCCGCGTGGGCTCGAACTCCACTCTTCCTGCACTGGGGTGGCGACCTTTGTTGCGCAGTTGGTTCCAGCCAGAGCGCCTGGACTTAGAGGGGCCTTGACGGCGCTCACCGAGGCCGCGAACGCTGGCACCAGCGGAGTAACGCTAACATTTGGTGCGCATGAGCAGCGCCGAACGGTCGTCACAGTCAAAGGCGATCACGCTGTGATTAAGAGCATCCAGCCTGGAAGCGCGAAGCTGGCTGAAATTGGCACACTGGCTGGGGCCAGGACAAGTGGCCGACCGCTTCCCCTTGAGACAGACCTCGCAACGCCAGGGCCCCGACCGCGGACGCCACCTGTGCCTGGGACCAGGAGGGGCAGGATGGGATTATTAAAAACTCTATGTTGGAAAAACCTAGGGGGGTCCAAAGATGCGCCAACCTAGCAGCTAGCCTGAGCAATCAACGAGCGGTGCGAATCATCTTGCCAACGAAGACCAAAGCATCCTCGCCGCGCGGATGCAAATTGACAGCATGTTTCACGCCGACGTCCGCGCGGCGAGTGCCCACCCGCCCCCCCCCCCCCCCCCCCCCCGACTATCAATGCCGACCTCGTCGGCACCCTCGCGGGCAGCAACCTTCTCGCGCGGCAGGGGGGGGGGGGGGGGAGTCGCACTGGAGAAAGGCGCCAGCATACGCACGCTTGCCAGGCAAATGAGTCGAGCGAGGTTCACTGGCTAACTTCACCACGCTCGAGCAGTCCCAAAAAGCCTGGGAGTGGCCAGGAAGGCTTACCGCGCGGGCCCAAGTGTAGGCCGAAAGCTCCGACCCCCCGCGGCGCCTGAGGATGCGGGGCCCACGCAGGAGCACGGAATCCGGCCTCGAGAGAACCGACATAATCTACCATAGGTATAACAGAGCCAGCTCGGATGAGCTCACGGATGGGATGTCTGTCGCACGACCCATCAATAAACAGCGAGCCCCGAAGAGTATTGTGGGCACACGGACCTATGGGCGAGACCTGATCACGCTCATGCCACACAACGATCGGACCGTCAGAGTGTTCCGTGGAGGGACCAGGGTACATGTCGGCGGGATAAGCGAGAGTTCCCATGGTAAAAACCAGGAGATCTTCACCCAACTCTTCAGCCTTGAGCGCCAGCGCACTATCATCCCCTTCCCCTCTTCCCTCCGAACGGCAGCGACCGAGCGATGAGAACAAGACCGCAACTTGCGAGATCAAGTGTCAGGCTTGCCACGCAAGGGGCAGGCGATGCCAACCTGATATCCAAATTGAGAGCCCGCTCCCGAGTGGGAAAGGCCTCGGTGGCCAGGGCGCGGATCCTATTATTTTCCAGAGGGATGAACTTTTTGCTGGCAGAGACTCCCTCACAATGTCGCATCACAACTTGTGAGCCGCACCCTTCTTGGCAGCCGCATCTCTCTCGAGCGAGCGGCGATGGGCTTCGCGGCGCATCTCTTTGACTAAAGAGGGATACATGATGCCAATGTGAGTCAACACATTTTTATCGCCGTTAATGATCGTCGCAAAGTCAATCATGACCCAACCGGGCCTAGAGACAGACATTCGCAAAGCAGGGATCGGACCAGCGACGCTGCGCCACGAGCAGCTGTCCTTCTTTCACCCGACGCATGATGGGCGAACAAGCGGCGCGCCAGCTAGGGCCCCTGTCCAGAAAAGCCGCGGTGGCGAGCGAACGCAACTGCGAGTGAGGACGGACAGTGCTATGGAGACGACGACGAATGAGGAGCAATTCGTGCTCCAAAATACCAGTGGCTTCACTCCCATAGCTCGCGCCAGCAAGAGGGCCAGCTGAAAAAAAGAGGAATGTTGGCACTTCTCTTGAGCACCTTATTCTGTCTGCGAAGCCGCGTGGCTTTCCTACTGGCAGCCGCGATCCTGGCCTTGAGCTTGGCCGCGCGGCCTTGGACTCTGAGGGCGCGACCTGCCGCGTTGCCGACGCCTAAGTTCAAGGCGGTCGAAGAACTACCAGGGCAAAGATCTGAACAGTTGCGCCGGAATTTGGTCTCCAACATGCCTCGGGGAGACAACGATGGCAGCCTTGCCCGTCACGAACCTGCAGCCTAATACATCCTCAAGAATCTAGCGCAAGTAGCGAGCAGAAACAATTATGGATATCATTGTTTTGGTGGAACCAGTGGCCCTGAGGCCTTGACTGCCAAAATACGCATCTAAATCGAGATTGGGCTGGGTTACTAACCGACCATATCCTCCCATCCCGTGCACTTTTGGTAAGGGTGGTGGCGCACGAACACCCGGCAATGACCCCCCTGTTCACATAGTAGGGGCCCTAGATAAGCACCGCACCTGCATGCGAACCAGCAGAGGCGGGTCAGCACAGGAGGGAAACAATGCCGATAGCAGCGAGCTGCCAGCTGACTAGGCTGATCGTCTCACAAAATTTGCAAAGGTCGAAAAATAACACAGGAGCTCTGACCTTCAGCAGTGCCGCCTTCAGCTTTGATCGCTTGACGCTAGACGACGCCGGCAGCCCCATCGGCGCTGACCAGCAGCCCAATACCTCTCGAGGCGTTACTGTTCCCAGGCCAGGGCGGGGGGCCGTCTGAGGCGCCCGCGTGCTCTATGCCTGGAACAGAACACCCCAATCGGTCTGTAGCCGCCACTCGGCTTCGACAGCGAGGCCAATAACGAGACAGAGATCTGGAGAGGAAGGGCGCCCAACGCTTCCATGAGCGAGAGAAGTATACCGAAGCAAGTGAGAGCTTGGTCGCCCAGTACATTCAAGTTGCGACAGCGAAAGCCATCCAGAGAAGCAGCCGAGTTCGTTTTGTACCTCTTAGAATCCGACCTGATGCCTTCAATTGGGATCAGGGGAAGGGGCTCACTGGGCGCGCCAGGGGGGCGAGCCCCTTTCCCCCCGACTCCGCAACGTGGCAAAGCGATCACCATCAGCCTTGAGCAACGACAAGGGCCTTGAGCAACGACAAGGGGCCTGACACCGTGCATCCCCAAGCAGACAGGGTGGACGTCGGAGTCTACGTGGGGGGGGGGGGAATCCCAAATAACGTGGTGCACGCGTTTAGAGCCGCAGCCGATGCCAACATGCAGCCAGGCAGGCCAGCCATTCTTCGATTTCTGACCGAAAGACCTGGTGGCCGCGTCGAGCTCGCTCCTGACCTCAGCCCCAAAAAGCTTCCAGGTCTGAGCATGGGACCGACTGGGCTGAGGCGCGGGCGAACTCGTCAGCACGTTCAAAAAGAAGAGTTCGAGCCCCAACGCGACTGGCCATGCGCAACGGTGGAGCCGCAAGTCACCTGCCCAGCGCGAGCACTTGGCGGCCGCGACCAGGGCGCCTGGAGAGCACGTGCGCACGCCACTGTGCAGCAAGCCACATGATGGAACGACATTCAAGGTACTTGGCGCGGCCTTCGCCTGACAAAATCGCACGCCAAACGAGCTGGGGGCCCAGACCTCTAGTGCCGAGCATAGTGATTTCAGCCCCAAAAATCGGGACCAGGTCTTGCTCAGCATGCTTGGCCCACGCGTGATGCAGGGGCCCTAAGAGCTCAAGAAACCCCTGATAGCCCCCCCCCCCCCAACACACAAAAACGCGCGCGCACTTCGCCCGACCGGAAGCTTTTCCAGCCGCGTCCAGCTCGCGGACCCACGAGGCCGCAGCAGGAGGAGGGCCGAACATTGGTTCGACAGGGAGAGGGGGGGGGGGGGGGGGCGGAAAGCGAGAGCCTGAAGGATCGAGAGCTGGGGGAAGAAGCGAAGGCAGACAGGACGATGAGGCGACAACGAAGTGGGCCAATCAAACTCACACGAGCGGATGCCCTTCGCAAGACCTCCAGCGAACACGAAGCAATCAAAGGCGTTGGCCGTGCCAGACGGAAAGCGCGCGCACGTCGGAGGGGGCGCCACAGCGCCGCGCAGCTCACTGGCATCGCACGAATCCTCCAGGAGCGGCGGCTCGAAGTCGCGGTTAGCCCCTGCGACGAACGGCAGAGCACTCTGCGTCAACAAAAGGCCTAACTTCGAAGAGATAGTGCGATTGCGGTCAGAGAGATCTACGGAGTGATATGATGAGACGACGCAACGACGGTCGCAGGGCAAGCAGGGAGATGAGTAAGGCCAGCAAGGCAACGATTTGGCACCGCCTAGCCTTCTTCCATGCTCTGCAAACCCAACCAAGGGCGAGCGAATATGGTCACCCCATCTGAAGTGTCTCCAGCTTCAGTGGCCGCAGCATCAGGCCACAAGAATTCCCAGCCTCTCTTGAGGCACCAAGCGTCGGCGGCGACCACGCCCGCGCCTATCCAGCGATATTCCCGTTGCGGAATGGCATGGGCATGTGGGAAGCTTTCAAGCAGGTCTTTCATGCCCCCCCCCCCCCCCAGGAATTACAACTGACTGTCCTAATGTTCAACTCAATCTTGTTAGGATCAGGAGTCTGCCCATGGTCACAGGCATTCTGCGCCGCGGGCCCGTCGCCGCCAGAGCTTAGGGCATCCACGATGCCAGGCTCGACGTTCTGAGACCAGTTTTGATTGCGATCGTGCAACATGTGGGGGCGGGGGGACCCTCTCATCCAAAAGAGAGCTGAACCTGGTGCTCGGGTCTGGCAAGGGCAGGGCCACGCGCGAGACCGATAATGGCCAACATTGCCAGGCTTGGCAGGCTTGGCAAAATCAAGCCGAGCGTGGAATACCTTCCGACTGAATAAGCTGGCGTGGGCTGAGGAGCGCAGCGCAGCATCAGCACTGGCAACGAGGGAAGACCATCGAAGCTTGGCTGACGAAGCTGAGACTTGCACGCCTGGGCGCTTCAAAAACCTCGGGGGACCACGACGACTCCAGAGCTTAACCTGAGCCTGAGACGGAGGCTCTAAAAAGATGTCATCTGGCAGAAAAGTAGATAACAATCCGCCCTGGAAGGAGTTTCCTGACTCCACGACCAGGAACCAGGCCGAGAAGAGCCTGGGGGAGACCAGTCGCTCAGAGGCTTCCAGGGGGAATCATGAGCCAGGACCACCAGATGCAATCCTGGCAGCGCGCTCTCGAACGCCGGCCTCAGCCTCAGGCGAGGGCGCCGCGGGCGCCTGACCATCAGCGCCTGCTCCTTCTCCCCCAGCGGCCTCAGCAGCAGCAGTGGTGGCGCCCGAAGATTGAGCTGCTCCAGCAGCAGGTTCGGCACGTTCATCGCGTCGAGGGCGCTTTGCCTGCAGCCGCTTGACGTGAGCCTCGTGTTCCTGCCTGAGAGCGTCGATCTTGGATTTGGCGTCGCGGAGCAAACTGCCAGCGAGGCCGGAGATGCACGTGCGAAGTTGTGCAGCCCGCGCCTCCAACTCCCTCTGGCCCTCAGGCTTGTGCTCGCAGTCAGTCTCGTCGATCTTGAGGATGCCCGCCGCCGAGAGGTCCAGCAGCCGCTCGAGCTTGGGGGGATCCCGCATGTCGTCGGTGCTGAGCTTAGACGGCGGCATATCAGGCTCCGACTGGGCTGCAAGCCGCGCGCGGAGCTGGCGAACGAGGTCGCTGTGCTCCTTCTCCAACTCCTCGCGAAGGCTGGTGACATGCCAGCGCTGAGCATCCACCTGCTGCTCCGTCGTCTCGAGCTCGAGGACGGCCCCCTCCAGCTTGTTCTCCACCTGCCGAGCCTTGGTGCGAGCCTGCTGGATGCGCACCTTCAACCTGGCAGGACGAGGCGCCTGAAGGGCTTGAGCCGCCATGCGATATGAATGTGCAGTCTTGGCGTCGCCCATCTCGTCGTGGAGTGAAGCCATCTGCTGGTGCTCTTCGACAGAGAGCTTGACTGGTGCCGACACTGGAGAGGGGGGGCCGATGCCAGCACCACCCGCACTTCCTGCACCTCCAGGACTGCCCCCGAAGCCTCCGCCAGGAGGCGATCCTCCCTTGAAGTGCCCAGGCGGTTCATGGTGGGAGTGCTTGGGCGGTGCATGCCGCGCGCTGTCAGGGGCACGCGGACGAGAGGCTCCATAATGTTTGCCCGTGAACCAGCTGGCAGTGCGGCGGCGACCACAAGCATCGCATGTCCAGCGCCGGCCAGCATTGGCGGAAACTGCAGATAACATTGGTGGCTGAAGGCCAGGAACGAGAGGCGGCCAAGCATTCCGAGCAAGCGACCCTTTGCCCCCGTCGCCATGGACCCACGGTGCATAGTAGAAACACTTGCAGCAGCCGCTCTGGTCTCCTTGAGACTCGCCGCCGCCTTGACCTTTACCCATGCTGTCACGAGCGCCTTGATGAACGACTGCTGTGAGCACAGCTGAACGTGGAAGAGGAAATCAGCAACGAGCCACCCTGGCCGGCACGCAACAGCAATGTGCCGTTCTGAATCGGTGCGGTTGTAAGCCCAAAAGCTTGGGCCAGAACGGCTGAGGCGCGGCCATCTTCGCGCGCTCGCGCATCCAGACCGCGCTGCCGCCCAATCCGAAGGGAGAGGTCGTGCCCGCCTGGTCTGTCCTCGCCCGCGTGAACTGGCGGCCCGGTCATCGGCCCCGTCCGCGCGGGGCCCCCCTCGGCGGCCGACTGCGTATAACCAGCCCCGCGCTGCTACCGGGCGCTGGCCGGTCACCTGAAGCACCTTGGCACGTCCTGCGTCATCGCGGACGCCCGGGGCCAGGCGCCCGCCGACTACCAGCTCCACGGCTGCGCCGACATGGCTCAGGGGGGCAAATTGCACTGCGAAGGAGAAGGGTCGCGTCGCGCAGCAGTGTGGCGCTGCGCCATGTCGGGCCAGTGGATGACCTCGGCGGACTTGCGCGCCGCGCGCCAGGATCCTCGCGCACTCGACGCGCGGCCTGCTCGACCCCGCAAGTCTGTGCGCTTTGACTTCGCAGCGCAGGCCAGGGAGATGCAGCGGCTGACTACGCGCGCGCCGAGGGTCTTTCGGAGGGCCCCACCTTCTGCTCGAGGATGCGATCCGCTCCATGGGCCGCCCGCGGAGCTCAGCTGCATGCGCGCAGCCGAGAGCGGCGCGCGCCAGGGCGTCCCCGCCTCGAGGGCTGGGGCGCAGCGCGGGCTGGGCGCCTCGCACCCCGCGCTACTCGCCAACTTCGAGAGCGACCTGGGCCACGTCTGCCAGTTGGACCTGGAACGGCGTCTTCAACATGAGGGGCGGGCGGACGGCGCCCGTCGCACGTGGAGGTCCATTGGAGGGCCCGAGCGCGGACCTCACCCTGCCGCTGGCAGTGGGGGGCGCTATCTCCGCGCGCTTGGACGTGCAGTGCATGTCCATGTGCTTCATGACGGACGAGCGCCGTGGAGCGGATCGCCGGGCACTGCTCGCTCGTGCACTTCGCCGCGGGCGTCGCCCATATCTCCATGTGCGGGGGGTGTCTCGCTGCGTGGCACGGCCCGGCCGACCGCCCACCTCGCCGCGCAGCGCGCGCCCCCGCAGGTTCGAACTTGCATGGGGGCCCACGCGCGTCGTTTTCATGGGCTCGCAGATCGACGGGGGCGCGAAGCTGCCCCCTGTCAAACCTCGCGCATGCAAGGCCTCTGGACAGGCTGGTTGCGGGACCTGCGCCGCTCTTCGCCACGGCGCGTCTCGACTTGGGACCGCGGCCAGGTCCAGCGCCGCAGCCAGCTTCTCTCTCGTCCGCAGTCGATGGCCGACGGCCAGTTCGACGAGTGGAACGCGATCTGGGACGGCGCGCCTGTCGTGGTGAAGCCGTCTTGCGTCAGGTGCCGCGTCAGTTAGGACAGTGGCCGCGGCAATCTCGACGACGACGTGAATTGCGACGCGCAGCGCCTCGTCGACACGGGCCATAAGGACATCCTGGATGCCAGAGCCAAGCTGTCCGCCTATTCATTACCCGCCCCCGACGAGGTCGGGGGCGCGTCGATGTGCTTCAGGTCGGGCACGGGGCCTGGACTTGATGGTATATCGCTCATGGCTTGGACGTCGCTATCAGACTTGGCCTTGGCACTCATGCGGTGCGTGTTCTGGGCGGCTGAGTCTTGGCCGCGTGGCCTTCCGCGACGGTGTCCACTCACCTCCTGCTGCGGGGCAGACCACGGAGCGGGCTCTGCTCCGTGGCGTCGCTGCCGTCGCCGGCTGAATTTCGCGCGGAGAGCTGGCAAGTCGACGCCAGCGGTCGGCGCCAGAACGCTGCAGCACTGGGGGGCGCAGCAGAGTCTCAGCGACATGGCGGCGCTGAACTGCTCGCCGACGTCAGCAAGTGCTTTCGCTGTACACATGGGGCGCCTTTTTCACGACCCAGCGATCGGCAATTCTGCGGTGGCGAAGGCTCTTGCCCAACCGCAGCCAGTACGTATGACGGCCAGCTGCGGGAGCTCGCAGCTTACGAGGGCGTAGCAGGCCCTGTCGGTGCTGTGAAATGCATCTTGGATGAGCTGCGATGGCGAGCACGCGCGCCGTTCCATTGGGCCACTGCCACGGGCGTCGATTTGTCACCCGCAGATACTTCACCAGAGTGATCACGGACTTTGGCGCGACGTGTTTACGAGAAGACGCGCTGGGCAACCCGATCTGCCATGCGCTGGGGCCCGAGGCCCCAAGGGGATCGTCTCGTGGATACAGGCTGGCCTCATTCCGTTCACTGCTGGCGCCGCAGGAGCAGAGTCGCTTGTGCCATCTTGCCCTGCGGGCTTGGGGAGCCTAACGCAACGCTGTTGTAGTTGGGCAGTGGTCTCAGTATCGCCTACGCATGCGTGGGCATGCCGACGCCGCGGAGTGTGCATTTTGCCGTGACCACGAAAGCACCTTGCACCACAGGCCATGGTGCTGTTTTGCGCTGGCGCAGGAATGCGCGATGGCAGTTGGGCCTGAAACGTTGGAGGCAGCGCGTCAATCGCCGCGCAATGATGCGCCGCGCACGCGTGGTCCTTTCCCGCGAGATGCCCCGCCACAGGCGCCGCCGTTATGCGCGCGGAGATTTGGTACTGTACCCACGGTGCCCAGCTACAGCATATCACTGGTGCGGTATACGTTGGCGGTTCGAGACGCACACTGATTGGGTGGTCTGAAGGATGCCGGGTTGGATGGGATCTGGCCCTGGTGGATGGGCGGCGGCTCAGGGGGATAGTTGTTCGACTACCACCGGGAACGCAGCGGTCAGCGCCGCGAGCTGAATTGTTCGCGGTGCTCATGAACATGAAGAATGGTACTCTCCCGCTGCACGCCCACACTGTCGGTGTGATGCTCATGGTATTCGCAATGGCCGTGACTGGCGGACTGGCGTTTCCGCCCACGGCGCCAGAATCGGGACTTCTGGGCGCGCTTGTTGGTGGAGATCGATGGCCCGGGAAACCCAGGATATCCTTTTTTGAGAGAGCGTGATCCACCGCCGCTTTGCTGTGGAAAATTGCCGCCCTTTTTCTCCGGAGCCCGGGAGTCCCCCCCCCTTCCGAAAATCCCCCCCCCTTGCTGGACCCCCCCCCCTTCCCCCGGCAACCCCCACCCCCCCTACCCCCCCCCCTCGAGCTCGAAAACCGGGGGGGGTCACTACCGGTTCGAACCCCCCCCCCCTCGTAAACCGGAGGGGGAGGTCACTACCGGTTCGAACCACTGAGGTGTCCAACTGTTCCCACCACTGTCCCCACTGTCCCTGCCATTGTCCCCACTGTACCTCTTTCCCATTGTCCCACCGCCGTCCTCGCCACCGCCTTCACCACTGTCCCCACCACCACTGTACCCTCCACTGTCCTACTGTTTCCACCACATTCCCACTGTCCCCACACCATTGTCCCCACCACCACCGTCCCCACCACAGTCCCAGTGTCCCCACTGTTCCCACCATTGTCCTCACCATTGTCCCCACCATTACCGTCCCCACCACTGTCCCACTGTCCCCACCACTGTCCCGCTGTCCCCTCACCACTGTCCCCACCACCACCGTCCCCACCACTGTCCGCACCCCCCCTCGGTTTTCGAGGGGGGGGGGGGTTCGAACCGGTAGTGACCCCCCCCGGTTTTCGAGCTCGAGGGGGGGGGGGTTCGAACCGGTAGTGACCCCCCCCCTTTTCATGATGAACTGGGGGGGGGGGGAGGGGTTCGAACCAGTAGTGACCCCCCGGTTTTCCGGAGGGGGGGGGGGAGGGGTTCGAACCGGTAGTGACCCCCCCCGGTTTTCCGCTAGCAGCGGTAGAACACGCTATTTCTTTTTTTTCATGTGCGCCAGGCTCGCCAGACGCTTGAGGACGGCATCCAGCGGCAAGGGAAGAAAGGCAACGATTGTGCGGACGTTGCCGCCAAGCGCGGCTTGGCGAATCACGCGGTGCAGCGGGGCGCCACCGACGAGCGCAGCAGGCTCATGGACCGGGCCCGCCAGACCGCCTCGTGGATCGGAACACGCGGGAGATTTTGGAGGCCAAGGGCGTCCCGGACCGCGTCATGCCGCTGACGCGCCGCCCGCGGGGCCAGCGCCGCGCAGCTCGACGCTTTGGCGGCGCCGCCGCCGCCGACGGCGGGCGCGCCCAGCCAGGGCGGCGTCGCGCCCGCCGCCGCGCGGGCCGAGGCCCGCGCCTTGGGCCGGCCGAGCAGGCCCCATCCCCAGCGCAGCAGAGAAATGATGGGCGCTGCCTCCACGGCCCTCGTTTCGCGAGATCCAGTCTGGGCCTTGCGAGGATGAAGGTTAAGGCTTGTAGAGTGCGGCGGGCCAGTGGGGCGGGGCTCCCCGCCGAGCGCGTTGGCGGCTGGGCCGTCCGCGCCTAGATTTTGAGGATGCCTGTACCCAAAAGGGCGGCCGTCCCCCCTCGGGACCCCGCGCGCCTTCAGAGCGCCCGAGGGGCCCAGGACGGGGGCTACGGAGGCCCCCGCAAGAGGCGGCGCGTGGTGCCCGAGGCCCTGGGGAACTCCGACGGCCCCCCGTGGCACGGGGAGCTCAGGCTCGGGTTGGGGGAACTCGCCTCTCTTCCTCCCCCGCCCTTGGGGTCTCCTGCAGCAGCTACCGGTGCCCCCCCTCCGCCCCCTCTCGCTCCTGCCTCAGTCGTTCTCTTCCGCTCCTGGCCCGGGGCCCCAGGCCGGGTCATTGAGCGACGCTGCGGAGTTTCTACAAGGCTGACGACATTTCGGGCGAGGTTCGAGAGCGGACCCTGAGGGGTCGCGCGGGAGGCCGCGGCTGCCCTCGCCGCTGGCTCGGGGAAGCGCCCGCGGCTCGAGGCCCCGAGTCGGGCCCCTGGCAGAACTCGCAGAAATGCGCCCCCCCACCCCCCCTGCGGGCCCCGTCCCGCCCGAGGCCGCCAGTGGGGCATATCCTGTATGGAGCTGGAGATCGAATCGCCTGCGCGCGTTGTGGATCTTCCGAGCGTTCCGCTCGTTTGCAGCTCTTCGCAGAATGCGATCCCACGTTGATGCTGGGGAACCCCCAATGGAGGTGGCGCAGCGATATTTTCGCCTCGGGCTGCCACTCGCAAGGAGGGCAAAGACACCCCATGCCCACGTCCCGTGGGCTCCATGTGGATGACCCCTTGGTGCAGTGGTCGGAGCTTTTTTTCATAAGTCGCAGTGTCTAAATTCATTTAGTTTTGTTTGTGGCCGTCGTTCAGTTTCGATCGATTCTGGTCCTGGGCAGCTCTTCTGGCCAGGTTTAGCTGCAGGCCCGCTCATGCGCGCTTGCGGCCTTCATTGTATGCTCGATAGCCTCGCCTGCTCCACCGCTGCCGCTGCCTCGCTTCATCCTGCCACTCGGCGCATCGTCCTCTGTTGTCGTTGCTCCTCTCCACGCGCTCCCCCGTCTGCGTCCCGCGCGGCCAGGAACGCCTGAAGGTGCAGATGGACGAGGCCTGGGGACGCCGCGAGTGGCGGGGGCGGGAGGAGGGGGAGGAGGGAGGAAGATAATGAGGAGGACGAGGAGGAGGAGGAGGAGGACCAGAGTCAACCAATTATGCGTAAACGATCTTACAATAAACCCTCCCGTCTCAAGTCTTTTCCTCATGCGCCCCTACAAGTTTTCTTTCCATTGCAAAGACCAGCAACGATGGGCATGCCATGTTGGCGAGGGCACCGCTTTGAACAGGTATCGCCTTGCATTCCAGTGGCGCATAATGAGGAGCACTGAAGACATTTATCACACAGTTCAGCAGGAAGCCTAGCGATACCACCCTTTCCGAAGAAGGACCGCCGTTCCTCATCTGTGTAACTGTCGCACGGTGTTTTCACGTATGACCATGTGTTCCGAACTCTCAAACGATTGTTCCATTCTGAAACATAACCGCCATGTGTCCGTGCACCGCTACATGCGTTGAAACTCCGAGCCTTTCACAAGTTGACACGAAGACTCAGGTGATCAATCCATATTGAAAAACGTTGCGCTGATGCGATGACACCATTTTGATAACCACTAGTAGTCGAGCTTTGGAACTGCTGGAAGATGTTGATACGAACGTTCGGTTGCGGAAGGCGAACGCCCCACTTTGAAAAGGCTTCCCTTCCATCACTTACTGTTCCTCCCCTTGAAAAGGCTTCCGAAACACTAACTGTTAAACCGGCAGATGCGCAGCGCTAAAGCGAGAGTTTCATGTTGAAGAGTTTCATGTTTCCGTGTAATTGCTAGAAACGTTCAAGTCGACTGTTCGCGGCGCCAGGGCGAACGCCACACTTTGAACATGCCGTCGTAGATTTGTGAACCTGGTTGAGTGTGCGCGACGCACAAGCGAGAGCCACATTTCGAAAACCACCCCCGCTTAATCCGTGAAGCAGTTGTATATGTTTGACCCATGTGTCCCGCGCTATGGCGAGAGCCTTGTGTTGAAAGAGAACGCCATCCATCCGTGAAGCGGTTGCAATCGTTGAATACGAATGTGCGCGGCGATATCTGTTTTCGGGGTGGCCCCTTCGAGTGCTGCTCGCGGGCGCAACGCGCGGCGCGCGCTGCGCCCAATCGCGCGGCGCGGCGCGTGAATCAGCCGGCCGCGCCCGTCGGACCGCCTGGACATTATTTCTGGTTTGTTGACTGTGTCAGAAAACGCTTCCATGTTTTTTTCGCGCAAGCGGTTCCGGAATGTTTCAAAAAGGAGCCCAGATTTTTTCCAAGGAAAAAAAGGTTTCAGGGGTGGAATGCGCCCGCCGCGCAGGACATTTGAAGAATTCTGAAATCCGGGATTTTTCAAAACGGATTCCGGAAGTTTTCAAAATTGATCCCAAAATTTTCAAAACACGATCTGGTGTTTTTCAAAAGGTAGGCCGGACATGTTCAAACATGTTTTTGGATTTGTTCAATTTTACCCCCAGAGATGTTTGCAGAGTCGCGCATGATTTGCCTTGCCAGGTCTTTGGGAATCCGCCGAGGCGCGCGGTGCGGCGGCGGGCGATGGGACGGTGCGCCACCGTCCCCCCCCGCGCTCGGCAACGAACAGGGGGGTCAGCAACTGCCACATAGCCCCTTACGGGCGTCCACTCGATTGTCCGTGAAGCTGCCGCAACTGTTTAAGATGAGAGCGCGCGGAGCTGAGGCGAGAGCCCTTTTTTGAAACGTCGCCTTCATCAGCGAAGCTGCTGCACTTGTTTCAGACTAGTCTTCGCGGCGCTAAGGCGAGATCCATATTGCAAAGGCCTTATGGCCAGTATTGCCGACCCTGAAGGAGGAGAAGGACGACGACGACGACGCTGACGTGGGCCAGAGCTCTTGGGGGCCTCTGGAGCCTCTGGGGGCCTCTTCGGGGGCTCTTGGGGTCTCTTCGGGCTTCTGGGGATCTCGAATGGGCCTCTTGGGGCCTCTTGGGAACCTCTTAGGGCCTCCTGGGACCGTCTGGGCACGGTCTTGGAGCCGTCTTGGGGGCCTCATGGGCCGTCGTGGAGGCGTTGTAGGGTGTCTTGGAGTCCTCTTGGGCTGGTTTGGGTCCGGGGCCGTCTTGGAGCGGCGGGGAGCGGAAAAGCCGAAAACGCCACAGTTTTCAAAAACCAAGGTTGAATCAATGATTTTTGTCTCGTGGGCCTTCTCGGGGGTGCTCTTGGAGGTTTCTTGGGGCGTCTTGGAGGCTTCCTGGGCAGTCTGAAGGGAGTGAAGGCGTTTTGGACCGATCGTTTCGCGATTGGGGGCCCTCTTGGACCGGACCGTTTCGGGGGCCTCTTGGGGCAGATTTTCGGAAGCCTGAGAATTGATGAGCGTACCGAAACCTCCGTGATTGGATTATGTTTGCCTTTTCAGGGCCTGTTCGATATGCCCTTGGTCCTACTGGGGAGTGTCGTGGGAACTCATGGGGCCGCGGTTGGGCTATATAGGGCCGGGCTATCTCTGTGGCATCCGTAAGCACTTTGGCGGTCTTGGAGGGCGTGTTGGGCCAGTCTTGGGCGTTTGCGTGTGCTTTTTGTGGTGGGGGCTGCGTGTGGTTCGTGTGGGGGTTTGGACACGATCTCCCGGGGCCCCGTTGGGGTCCCGGCGGCGAGCGGCGCAGAGGACCGAAGGGCAGGTGGGAAGCTTTCGACAAGGCCCAGGGCAGGGAGGCCTGGGAGAGTGGCCAGGGCCAGTCCTTTCATTCGTCTCCAGCCCTGGCAAGTTTCCCCCAGCATTTCCAGCCCTCGTGACCTTCAAGCCGTCACGGGCTCGTCCCAGCCTCTGCCAGTCTTTCCAGCCCTGGCCATTTCCACGTTCAGTGAATTTTCAATCCCCATTCTCTTCAGCTTCTTTGGGACCAGTTGAGAGTCTTGGGGCCGTCTTGGGGGCGAAGTTTCCTGTGGTTCGTCCGCGGCGCGCTTTTTCAGTCCATGGTCTGTCTTCGGGGCATGTTCTATCCCTCATGAGGGGGCATCGGAAACGGTACTGGAGAGGTCTTGGGCACCTCTTGGTCCGTCTTGGACTCGCTTGAGAACAAGTTCTGAGGCCAATTCCAAAGTATACAGAAGAGAGTTGATGACGATGGCAGCTGGGGCTGGCTCACACGAACCCCAGGACGGCCCGAGATGCAATGAAGACGGCCCAAAGGTATGCTCATCGTGGCCATCGTGGGATATGTTGGGTCGCCGGCCAGGGGCCGGCCACGAGCTTCGCTCCGGGTCGGCCCCTCGTGGACCGCTTCGGTCTTCATGCCAGGCTCCTTTCTGGGGCACGCTCCCCACCTCCGCCTCCGCCTCCTCCTCCTCCTCCTCCTCCTCCTCCTCCTCCTCCTCCTCCGGGAACTCGCTCCATCGCCTCCCCTCGAGAGTTTGGCCGTCGTGTGCGGCATGAGCTCTGGCGCGTGTTCACGCAGCACAGGCCTGAACAAGTCTTACGATCGAATCTTGGGATATGTTGGAGGCCACGATTCGTAAGTATGCTCTGCGTCGGGAAGAGCCACGTGACAAGCCGTAGTGAAGCCCGTGAGCCCCCGTTAGCGGAGGACCCCTTACTTTCGGAGTCCTCCAGTGTTTTTGTACCAGGGGCCACGGGAAGGACGTGTTCATTCTTGCGTGCCGGGGGCACGGTGGCGGATGTTCGTGCTGAGGTTGCGACACACAGGACAACATTGGAGCCCTGCAGTGTATCAGGCAATACCTGTGTGTGGCACGCGAACGCAGTGTATGGAGTGGTTGCTCGTAATTGTGGCCGCGCGAAACGATTCAACACCGTATTGGCTGCCCCAACCACCGAACGCATCGTTCGCCGTGGTCCACATAGACGGCATTGACATCTGTAGCCACTTTGGTTCAAGTCCTTTGGATCCGAGCCGAGAGCCTTCGACGCGGCACGCGCGCGCGCGATCTCGCGTTCGAGCTGTGGCGCGGCTATGGCGGAACTTGTGGAGGTCCTCAAGGCGCTCCTCAGCGCCGACAACGCCATCCGGTCGGCAGCGGAGAAGCGGTACGATGAGTCTAAGCAGCAGATGCCCTCTGCCACCGTGGCGGCGCTCGTGCAGGTGCTGAGCACCGCGCAGTGCGAGGTGGCCGTCCGCGAGCAGGCGGCGGTGCTGCTGCGGCAGTGCCTCGGCAAGGTGCGCGACGAGGGCTCCCTGTGGAAGAGGCTGGGCGGAGATGCGGAGCGCGCGCAGGTGCGCGCGCAGCTGCTGCAGCTTATCGAGCATGAGGCGGACGACAAGGTGCGGCGCAAGGTGGCCGACTGCGTGCAGAGCCTCGCGAACCAGATCATCGACATCGAGGAGAAGGCTCGCCCGGCCAATTGTGAGGCGTGGCCCGAGCTGATGCCGTTCCTGATGCGCGTCATCTGCGACACGTCCCGTCCGGCGCAGCTGCGCGCCGACTGCCTGTGGGTGGTCAAGGAGGCGTCCGTCTCGGTGTGGCAGGTGCTCGTCGCCGGCGGTCAGCAGACGGCGCAGGTGGTGAAGGCCTGCCTTGCCGACGGCAGCGAGGCAGTGAGGGCCAACGGCGCTTGCATGTACTGCCAGCTGGTCAGCGACCTGTCGGAGAAGGGGGACAGAAGGGCCTTCACGCCCTTCGTGCCCGAGGTCTTCCAGGTGCTGGCCGGGCTCGCGCAGTTGCCGGACCCCAAGCACGTGCAGGCGGTACTCACCACGATGCAGGCCACCGCGGAGGTGGCGGACATCTTCAAGGACCACCTCGGCCCGCACGTGCTCCCGGTGCTTTGCCCCATTGCGAAGTCTCACAAGGAGAACGGCGCGAGGAAGCTGGCCCTGGAGGTGCTCCTGTGCATCCTGGAGAACAAGACAAAGATGGTGCTCAAGACGCAGGGCGCCGCCAGCGCTATTCTCGACATCATATTCACCTTCCTCATGGAGCTCGACGACGACGTGGAGGACTGGGCTGTGCAGGATGAGGACGAGGCCGAGGCGGAGGAGAACTACGCCTTCGGCCAGGAGGCCATCAACCGCCTGTGCACGTATGCCGCCACCGCGGAGGCCTTCGACGGCGTGCTGCAGCTGCTGCGGCCCGCGATCGCCCAGCTCTTACAGCAGGCAAACTGGAAGGGCCACGTCGCGGGCCTCGCCGCGCTGGCGCAAAGCTGCGAGCACATCGACGATGAGGCCACCGCCGAGCAGATGCTCACGGCCGTGCACATGCAGCTGCAGTCCTCCCACGTGCGCGCCCGCTACTGCGCGTGGGGGGCGTTGCAGCAGTTCTGCATAGACCAGGAGGACGCCATGTCGAGCGACAAGCTGGGCAGCGTGCTGCTGCCGGAGTTCATCAAGGGCTTCGACGACAAGTGCACGCGCGTCGCCGCCGCCTGCATGGAGGCCTTCCACTACTTCGGGGAGAAGACCGAGCGCGAGACGCTCGAGCCGTTCGTGCAGCCGCTCATGGGCAGCCTGGGGGCCAGGCTGCAGGGCCAGTCCTCCAAGCTCCAGCGCGAGGCCATCACTTGCATCGCCGTGATCGCTGGGCAGATCGAGGACGGCCTCGCCCAGTACTACGCGCCGCTGATGCCCGTGCTCAAGCAGATCATCAGCGCGACTCTTCACAAGGCGGAGGAGCGCAAGCTGCTGGGGAAGACTTTCGAATGCATCTCTCTGCTGGCAAACGTCGTGGGCCGTGAGGCCTTCAGGCCAGACGCCGAGGTTATCATGCAAGCCATGGTTCAGGCGTGCACCGTGCCCAACTTGCCCAAGGACGACCCCGTCCAGGAATATGTCATGGCAGCGGCTGAGCGGTTGTGCTCGACGCTCAAGGAGGAGTTCTTGCCCATCGTGCCGCACCTGCTTCCCGGGATTCTGGCAAAGTGCAAGCTGGCTCCGAAGGAGTACGACAGCAGCAAGGATAACCTTGACGACGAAAACCCAAATCTCAGCCTTGCAATCACCCAGGGTGACGACGGCGAGGTCAAAGTGCTCGTGGTCAACACGGCAGAGCTTGAGGACCTGGGTAATGCTTTGGAGTGCATGCAGACCTTCGCCGAGAAGCTCGGGGCGCATTTCACACCGTTCCTGGCACAGACGGCGCAGGCCCTGCTGCCGGTCTTCGACTTCAACATGAGCGAGCAGATCCGGGACGCGGCGTTCGAGACTTGGGGCCACCTCCTCAACTGCGCCCGCAAGGGCCAGCAGGCCAGCATGCTGCAGGAGCTCGTGCAGGAGCTCCTGAAGCGCATCCTGCCGAAGCTCGAGAAGGGCGACTCGGACCTGGAGGCGCAGAAGGTGCGGGCTGACGGTGTGAAGGTGTGCCTGGACCGAGCCGGCCCGGGCATCCTGGGCCCCGCAGAGGTGAAGCACATCTGCCAGGTGGCGCTAAGGATCATCAGCGAGTCATTGGCGAGGCGGGAGCAGAAGCCGCAGGGCAAGAGCGCCCCAGCCGCTCCAGCTGCCGAGGAGGACGACAAGAGCTCTGCCAGCGGCAGCGAGGAAGAGGAGGAGCTGCGAACCGCGGCCTGCCACATGATCATCGTGCTGATGGAGCACCACCCCGCGCACTTCACAGCAGAGGGCCTGCCGCTGCTCTTGCAGATGGTGCAGAAACTCATTAGGAGGCCACATGCGAAACCTACCCCACCACCCCACGATATCTTCAGGGGGGAGGCGGGGTTCACTTCGCTCGGGAGGTCCCGATCGAAGTGGACCCCACCTCCCCCCTGAGAAATCGTGGGGTGGTGGGGTAGGGTTCGCATGTGGCCTCCTACTCGTACAGCCGAGCTGCTGCGACGACGACCAGCACCTCGCGGTGCTGGCCGCGGCCGGTATCTTCGAGCACCTGGGGGAGGGCGTGGCCCCTCATTGGGACAGCTTCCTGCCCCGGGTTCTGCAGAACATGGGCCACGAGTGCCCCGGCCTGAAAGGCATGGCGTTTTACGCCGCGTCTGCCGCGGCGAAGTTGCAGGCGTTCGCGCCCCACGCGCAGGCCACGGCGCAGAAGGCGGGCCTCACTTCAATCCGACCGATCTGATTCGAGGTCGACTTCGGCTGGTTCGGTCCGATTACCCAGGACTCCTAGGGTCAGAGGATCGCGCCGCATCGCCGATGCATCGCCGATGCGGATCGATGTCGAGCCCGATTTCCTTCACGCCAACGTCGCCGATGCATCGCTCGCGTCGACCATGCATCGCCGGTGCATCGCCGATGTAACGCCAATGCATCGCCGATGTTTCCGCGATGCGGCGCGATCCCCCGACCCCATCCACTCCGACCCCATCAAGGAGGCCTCTTGATTCGGGTTCGAGTTCGGTTTTCCAGCGCTTCGATGTGGCCTGATACTTGCATGGCGAGGTTGTGCATCCTTGCGCAGCCGGTCCAGTCCGATTATGGCTCCTTGCCAATGCAGCCCGATCCAGCGCACATTTCGATTCGATCCGATTCCACGGCTCGATGTTGATTGATCTTGGAAGGCCGTGGAGAGCATTCAGCAGGCCAGAGGGCAGGGCAAGAAGAAGTCCGCAAAGCCTCTGCAGGCCGCAGCTGACAACGCGCTTTCTGCTTTAGTGCAAGTTTTGCTGAACCACAAAGCAGTCATCGCTGCCGCCGAACAGCAGCTCTGGAGCACTTGGCTGGCTGGAATGCCATGTCAGGAGGACGAGCAGGAGGGTCAGCGCAATAACAAGATATTGCTCATGTTGATGCAGCAGCAGCACGCTCACGTCGTCGGCGAGGGTTGGCAGAACGCACCACGACTGCTGTCACTGTTAGCCGATGCTTACAAGACGGACATGTGCGAGGCAGAGACAAGCGCGGCCATCGCGCAAATGCTGCTCGGAATGGACGACGCCAGACTCCAGCAGTGCGCAGCGGCGCTCACAGAAAAGCAGCAGAAGAAGCTGCTCAGAATCAGAAGGGAAGCGCAGACCTTCGCGGCCACAGCCTGAGCTCCCATTACCAGGTTACATGTCGGAATTCATGGGTGTATAGGTAGGCCACCACATTGAGCTTGCACCCATCTGCGGAGTCAGGATTGACCATCGAAGGCGCAGTCAGTGCTTGCATATGTTTTGTATATGTGTGTGGACGTGGACTGTGTGGGCCACTGTAGTTGCGAAACTGCCTTCAGAAAGTGCCTCTCTGAATGGGATTTGTGCACTGCGGTTTTGATAGGTTCAGTATTTTCTTCCCGCGCCCGAGTCTTGTTTGCAGCACCCAGAGCTCAGGCATGTGAATCTTGCGCGCGCGCGTTGGGAGAGTGGAAAAGCCTACGTCAAGGGCACATACTGCCAAGCAGGGGTGCGATTCTGGTTTTACCGCGGATGATGTCATCATTGTGACACTTGTCATGTTGGGGGGAGCGAGTATGGTGGTTGACAAACGTAAGATGCAGGAATATCAAATTGCCTGCTGCAGACCCCGCCACCGTGCTTGTGCAAGTCGCAGGATGGGGGCCTGTTGGGGGGCTTTTGAAGGCCTCTTGGAGGCCCCTTGGGGGGCTCTCAGGGCCTTTCTAGGACGTCTTGGTGGCTCCGGAGTGCATGTTGGGGATCTTGCAGGCAATCTCGTAGGAAAAGGCTCTCAAGGCCAGCTCGGTGTTCCCTTCTATGGCCCCGCGTTGTGCCTATCTTGGGGGCCTCTTGGGTCGTCGTGGGGGCTTCTTTAGCCGTCTGGGCCGTCTTGGGACCCCTTCATGCCGTCTTGGAGCCCTCCTGGGCTGTTGGGGGTCATCGGGGGTCCTCGTAAGGCTCTCTCGGGCCGTCTTGGAAACTTCTTGGGAACATGTTGGACCGTCTTGGGCTGACAGAAGCCCAGAAAGGCCAGTGGCCAGTATGTACAACTCGCTCGACAACGTAAGGACACTCAATGCTTTGCTGCCTCTCGAGAGCCCTTGGGGCATGTTCTTGGTGCCCTCTTAGGACGACTTGGGGGGGCCTCTCCGCCGTGAGTTCATCTTAGGGCAATGCTGAGGCCCTCCTGGCCCGTCTCGAGGCCCATTCTTGAGTTGTCTTGGGGGCATTTTGGAAGCCTTCTGGGCCATCTTGAGGCTACCTTTGCTGCCTTGGGGCAGTTTTGGGCTGTTGTTTGACTGTCAGGACGCAGAAAGGACGGGGGGGGGAATTTTTAGAGCGCGCGCGAGCAAGAGGGGGGGGGATCGGCCCTTCTAACACTAAAGCACACACATTCACCAGACGAACGAATTACATTCCAACACGCCCACTGCATGCAGGGACGGTGGCGGATGAAACAGATGCGGTGCCAAACAGACGGAGCGACGGTTGAAGCAAGATGAACAGCAAGCGGCATGATCTCAAGAGGAGAATGCAGTTCGATCAGCACGACGAGGTGTGAAGGAGGGTAGGGCAGCCGCCGAGAGGAGCACGAGGAGGTGGATGGGGAGTCACAGGATGAACGAGGGTGGAGGAGGATGGAGGAGCGGGGAGGTGGAGGAGCAAGAGTAGACGCGCGGAGGAGCTGACATCGCGTTAGGGGAGAATGACAAGTAGGTCGTCGTCGTCGTCGGCACCGCCGCCGCCGCCGCCGCAGCCGCAGCCGCCGTCGTCGTCGTCGTCGTCGGTGGCTGCGTAGTTTGGGCGCTCGTCTGGGGCCACGAGGATTCTTGCTCGTACCAGCGTGATTGTCTCACGTCATTGTCTTCCCTGTCACGACGCTTCGCATAGCTTCACCATCCCATCCAGAAACGATGCCCAGGGGAGTTACCCTGATCAGGGATCAGGGCTTTGTAGGAGCATGCAGTGGAATAAAGGGCTGGGGAAGCCGTCATACCCCAAGAGGGGGAGGATGGAGGAGGAATCGGGGGAGGAGTAGGAGGAGTACGAGGAGGGGCAGCGGGATGGGGGAGGGGGGGAGGGGGGAGGAGAAAGAGGAGTACTCTTGGGGCATCTAGGGAGCCTCTTGGCGGTCCCGGGGGCCTCTAGGAGCGTATTGGGTGCCTTGGGGACGCCTCTTGGGGCCTCTTGGGGCCTCTTGGGATCTCTTGGGGGTCTCTTGGGGTCCTCTTGGGGCCCTCTTGAGGCACTCTTGGGAGCTTTGAGGGCCATCTTGGGGCAATCTAGGAGAGTTAGACCAAAGAAGGCCTCCGTCCCTGTCAAAACCAATGCGACGTGATCGCGGGGTGGCCGCGCATGATCCAGTTGGAGTCGCGAAGTAGCTTTTATGGTTTTTGACAGGGATGGCGGCCCTGCGCCCAGACAGCAGGCCATATGCTGACACTCCCGCCGTCTCTGTCAACAAAAACAACACAACATGCTCGCGGGGCCTCCGAACATGACCCTATGTGTTGTCGCAAAGCGCACTTAGCATTGTTTTTGACGCCGGTGCGGACAGCCTCCGGCGTGGGCAGCCGCGCGGGTGGCTTCCTCCTCTTGGCCTGGGCTGGGGGCCACTGCCACCTCTTCCCGCCGTTCCTCGGCCCTGTCCTTGTCCAGCACGAGGAGAGTTCCAGTCGTGCCCTCTTGCTGGACGTCCGCCAGGTAGAGCTCCTCGCGGTGGCCGATCCGCCCTGGGCTGGTCGACCTTTCGGGTGGCCCCCTCTGCCTCCATTGCCTCCCTCAGGAGGCTGCCCCCGCGCCGGGGGCACCGAGAGCGGAGGGAACTGCCTGCCGTCGACATCGGCCTTGTTGTAGCAGCCGATGTTGATGCTGATGCTGATGCTGATGCTGATGCAGCAGTCGAGTACAGTGATGATGATGAGAAGGATGAGGAGGAGGAGGACGAGGAGGAGGAGGAAGAGGAGCAGGGGGGAAGGGGACGATGAGGGTGCTCCCTCCCTGTCCTCCACCTCCCTCCTCCCTCTAAGCCTAAGGCTGGTGGCTTCCGAGTCATATTGGACGCAGCCATCCCCTCCCCCTCCTCCGCCTCCTTCCGCTCTCCTCGCGCCTCGGATGCCAGGATGTCTCGACACTGTGATGCTTGCTGCGAAATTTTCGGCCCATCTGACGGCCTCTATGGCCGATGCAGGGACCATAGATAACTGTTGAGTTGATGACCTCAAGAAAATCGAGTTGGGGGTTGTTGAATTCCAACGAATTGGGGACGATGAGGTTCCTGAGGCGGAGCCACTGGGGCCTGATCCTCCTCCCCTCGAACCTCCTGCTGGTGCGGCTGCTGGTGCTGAGGTTCTCCCTGGGGGCCCGCCTCAGAAGTTTCCCAGTGGTTGCTCGGCAAGGGCGTCCAGCCCTGGCGAAGCAACAATCATTGCGTGGTCCAGGGTTCGGTCCCTGACCCAGACCCAATCATTCACTGCCCATCGTGCTGGCAGTATGCGACCATCCCCATACAGAGAGGTCTCACAGGCATCTGTAAGGGTCCGAAGAACCTCTCTGGTGGGTCGGCGTACACATTTACGAAGAGGCTTAGAGGAGATGTCCACCCTGCCTTTTTCCCCCTCATTGCGCTCAGGGCATCGTCGGCCCCGACGGCTGAGACTCGGGCCCGTTTCTCTAAACGCTTGGGTGAGACCCCTTGTTGGGGCTGCGGAGGTTCCCAGGGCGCCGAAGGATATTCCGTTTTCGAAGCAGCCCGGTGCCCCGCGCCTCAGGCTGAATTCCGTGGTGTTCGCCTTTGGTTTCAGCTCCCGTGGGGGAGCGGAGGTGCTCGGTCGACAGGTGCTCGTGGACCGAGCCGAAGCCCAGGCCCGACGAGAGGCCCGAAGCTCAGGCCCCGAGGACCGTCTGGTGGTTCAAGAGGGCCTTAAGGCGGCCCTCGGGGCGTCCCGCCGCAGCCGCATTACCGTACCGCCTTGATCCTGATCATTCTTCACATTCGACTGGTCCCTTACCTATGGCTTCGTCTTCGGGCGATGGCGACACACGACATTGATCCCAAGGCCGAGGGCTAATTTCGGGGGGTGGGTGGGGCTGTCGGTTGGACCCGCCCGAGGTGGGGCGCAGCCTCGGGCGGTGACAGACAGTTATCATCTGATGGGCCCCCCACCTAAATTTGTCCCTTCTCTCCCCTTGACTCTTCCCTCTATGGGCGGGGAGCCTTCCTCCCTCCTCCCTCTTTTCCTCCTCCCCCTCCTCCTCCTCCTCCTCCTCATGCTCCTCCTCCTCCTCCTCCTCCTCCTCCTCCTCCTCCTCCTCCTCCTCTATTCCTTTTCGTCATAGATGAGTTCTTCCTGAAGCCTGTCGAAAGGGCGGACCGGGCATTTCGCCTGGGACCTCCTCACCATACATGATCCTGCAGTTGACAAGTAGCACGAGTTTCATGGGGAAAGTGGGCGGGTAGTTTTCAAACAGTGGTGTTCAACATGTGGTTCTTTCCTCAGTGCCGCGCACATCCGTTTGTAAAGCATGCAAGAGTTCTACACATAGAGAACGAGTCATTTTCAAAGTATGGCTCTTCTCTTAGCGCCGCGCACATCCGCTTTAAATATTCGCAAGAGTTTCGCGGATGGAGGGCGGGTGGTTTTCAACATGTGTTTCTCGTTTTAGCGCCGCGCACATCGTCTTCAATATCGGATGACGGCGGTTATTTTTCAAATTATGGTTATCGCCTTAGCGCCGCGCGTTTGTTGCAAGTGTGTACAACGTATTCATGGATTATCAGGGCTAACGTCCCCTAGCTGGTGTTTCGACACGATTCAGGATCGTCAAAGCGCAACGCTAACGGTGATTCGCTGCGCTGAAGTCCCAGGAATGGCTTTTCAGCACACTTCAGGATTTTCAAACGGTTGTTTTCCAACGGGGCGCTTCCATCAGTGACAATGGGTCTTTGTCGGCGCTTTTGAAGAAGGAGCTTGGAGGGAGGGTCTGTTCCAACATCGTCGATGAGTCTTGGGTTTACGCTGGTCCTCCTCCGGCTCCCCCCTTTCCTCATCCTTCTCCTTTGCCTCATCCTCATATTCACTGACAGGCGAGGAGCGGGGGTGTCTCATTTTTTCGGTAGGTAGTTGGGAGAATTGACCCTTTGCCTGTTCTATAGAGCTCCAGGTTCTCATACTCATTCGAGGGGAAACAGTTTTGACCTGTCAACGCAGCACTGCTTCAATCGACGCCGAGATTATTCCGACGGCCTCATGAGTATGAAGTGATTGCAGGGTGGGTCAGAAGTTAGAGCGGCCCTCGCCGTGGGGCCGTTTCCTGTGGGGCCGTTTCCGGCCCGCGGCATTGTTGCAGTGCCGTGGTCGAGCAGTGCCATGAGCATCACACGTTTTTGCTATGCCCATAGGCGAGCTATGGTGGAACCCCCTTCATCCATTGCCTCAGCCATGTTCAGTGCTCTCTGGTACCTGGTTCGAGAAATCCGAGTTCAGCCAATAGCAAGTGAGATGACTTGTGCATGATATGGCACGACGAGGTTTGGATAATGCGGCGTTGTGGGCGTGCTGCTCCTCCTCCTCCTCCACCTCAACCTCCTCCTCCTCCCCATCCTCCTTCTCCTCCGCCTCCTCTTCCTCGTCCTCCCCCACATCCTCCTCCTCCTCCTCCTCCTCCTCCTCCTCCTCCTCCTCCTCCTCCTCCTCCTCCTCCTCCTCCGTCCTCCTCCTCCGTCCTCCTCCTCCTCCTCCTCCTCCTCCGTCCTCCTCCTCCACCCGCTTCAGGAGCTGCTTGCCAGGAAGCGCCAGGACCGCCTCCGCGGCCGCTTCTTGCCCCGCCTGTTGGGGGGCGGCGCGGCGGCTCGAGAGGGGGCCGCGGAGGGGAGGATGCCCTTCAAACAGGAGGTGGAGGAGGAGGAAGAGGAGGAGGAGGGGGAGGAGGAAAAGGAGGAGGAGGTGGAGGAGGAGGAGGAGGAGGAGGAGGACGGAAGGCGGACTTGGCACTGCAGCAGTCTGCGCTCCGCCAGACGAGGGAGGAGGGGGGGCGGGAGGCAGGGAGGAGGGACGAGGGAGGAGCAGGAAAACGTCGAGGAGGACGGTGACGGCGAGGAGAACAGTATTGGTGATGGTGATGGTGCTGGAGATGATGCCGACGAGAGATGGGGAGAAGGAGGAGGAGAAGGAGGAGAAGGAGGAGGAGAAGGAGTCGGAGGAGGAGGCGGAGAAGGAGGCGGAGGAAGAGGAGGCGGAGGAGGAGAGCTCCGCATACATTGACGATTTGGTTATCCCAACCATCCTGTGGTGCCGGGTCCTCGTTTCGAAGAGACAGCGCCTCGCGTCCTCTTTCCTTTCTTCCCGATGCCCCCCCGTGCCTCCTCCTGCCGCTGCTCTCCGATGCCCACGTCGGGACACCCCTCACACCCCTCACGCTGCCGCCGCTGCTCTCCGACGCCCCGTGGTCACATAGGGTGCTCCAAACTCCGGTCCAAATGCTAGGGTCCGGATGGCCCCGCCGCCTCGTTTCGGCACACCGCTCAGGCGTTCTGTGGCCTCATCGGGGGCTCGGGCCATTGGCGGCCAGGCGGGTAGAAATACAACTTGCAACGGAAACAAGTCGAAGAGAGGCGCCCCCGCCGCTCGTGTTCCTCACCTGACGCAAGCCAGAATGGCTGCAGCCGAAAAAGCGCACGTCACAAATGTTACATAACTTCGTCCAAAACGTAGCATTGGAACAAGCACGGCTTTGGACCGTCTTTTTTGGGCCATGTCTGTTATGATTAGCGCTGATCAAAAACAAATGCCGTGCGTCATTGAGGCTGCAAGGGCCTGGCACGGGTCTAAAATATGATCGTCTTCGCTCATAGTTCACCTGGGCTGGCGGCTCGGCTTCGTCCCAGGCGAAGCGGCAGAAGCGGTAGCCGGTGCTTCCGGCTCAGCCTCATCTTCCTGACTGCCCTCATTGATGGGCGCGAGGAGGTAGTCAGGCGAGGCCCGAAAACCTTCATGATCTTAACGAACTTCACCCGCTGGTCCGCGTGGCGTAATCCGCCAGATCTTGGTTTGCATACTCGCACAGGTTCGCGATCGCCTGGTTGAAATCCAGGGTGTCGGGCGGCTCCGAAGAACTCCATGCGTCCGAATCGGAATCCTCAGGCAGCCGATGACGTCTGATATGCCGTCAGCAGCTCCAGATACTGCTCGGCCAGCGCCGCTGTCTACGCACTGTCCAGCCCCGCCATGCAGATTAGCGCCGCGTCCTCGATGATCGCCGCCGTCCTGATAACGATGTTCCCAGTCCCCTTACTCCAGGTTGGAGTCACCTTGTTACGGAGATACCGGGTCTCTGGATCTTCGAGCGTGTTTATGGTCGTCACTACCTTGCACATCGTTTCCGAGTGGCGGAATGTTTCCACCTGGATGTTCTCGAACAGGTTTCTGGCTGCGTTCTTTGCTGGTTGTTTCCAATTTTTTGGTCTCGAACTTGATCATTGCTTCTCTTGCTCTCGGAAGCTCTGATAGGGACCCGACAAGTTCTACACGAAGAGGAATAAGCTGACGAATCCGTTTCCGAGCTGCTTCGGCCACAGCGGCCAGTTCGTCTGCTGGCTGGTATTTCCCATTCGTCATCGAAGCTTGCATCATGTCCGCCAGCTCAGCTGAGTCTTACTTACGATGTCTTTTAGTTGTAGAGCTGAAGGTACCCACCGATAGCTTACACCTAGTCTCCTCGCGCTTTCCCGAGTCATGATCAGATCCACGGCGACCCGCTTGTCAGAGCGCGACCCCGCGCTCCCGCCCCCGATCGTGAGATCACAGAGAAACGGCCAGGCGGTCATTGCGACGGGGTCCACTTTGGGCTTTCCGACCGAAGACGCAGGCAAGGCTCACCATCATTCTTTTCAAACACCAAGCAAGCTACCCAGTCGAAATGACCTAGACCGTGCATCTCGGCCTGGGTTTCAGTTGCCAGGGTCGAGGACGTCTCGCGCCGAAGACGATAGCTGTTCCACACCAGGGGGCTCCATGTGGTTCGATCCTTTTCTCATATGTGGCCGCGATGACACGCCGAGCCTGAGCTCCCGACTTCGAAGCATTCTGGTTCTACGCGTCGGCATGCATGATGACTCGAAGACGCTTGATCGGAATCGGCAGGATCTTCCAGGACAGGTTCGAGAACTGCTTGGCCCTCCTCACGAACGTGTTTCCGCGTTCCGCGTCACCTACCGTCGGCCTAGGCATGCGCTGCTGACTCACCGACGCCAGACGCGCCAGTTCAGGTGGAGATTCGCGGGCCGACCAGGTTCCACTTCCACGCATCGCTCTGAAATGTGTCATCTCCCCGTCGATCGCTGGGGTCTCTGGAGGTGTTCGGGGCCTAGCGGCAACTGGTTCTATCGACCCGGCAAACTGCCTCTGAAACACTGCGATCGTCGTAGTGATTGGGTTCGAACGAGCTACGAAATTCACAAGTTGCCTTTGCTGGTCTGTCACTGCGGACATGGAAGCGCGGCTCTGAGATACTTGAGGAAGGGGCCGCACTTGTCGCCTTCTCCACCCGCCAAGATGTGTCCTTGAAGGCAGCGGACCTCGAACGAGAAAAACAGGACGGGGCCCAGCTTGGATTGGCGCAAGCAAGCCCCCACCGCCGTCGGCAGGCCTCGAGTCCAAGTCGCTTTCCCGAACTTACCCCACCACCGATTCAGGGCCTCGTTGAATCCGCATATTGGCCCGGTGACTTTCAGCAGATGGTCTGGATGAAGCCCGGGCAGGCCTTCCGCAAGGTTGCTCGAGGTGCAAGTCGCTGCCTTCATGTTCGATGGGTTCCGCCCCGAGGAAGGCTCCCTCGACGTCCCCGATCTGGACCTGGAAGCCGTGGGGATGCGTTGACCTTCCCGTTCTGCGATGAGGCTGATAACGGCTCTCGCGGACGTCCTGGTCCGCGTAGCCCTGATTGCACAGGCGAGCCTTTGCCACCTCCGTCTCAGCGCCGTTGATCTCGCTCGTCTGGATCCTCTTGCAACCGACAACCATCTCCGGACTTGACCGTCGTACTCCGTCATATTAAGCTCTGGCCGCCGCTGTCAAGGCTTGCTTCTCGTGTGTCAGGTCGCCCATCTCCTCGCCGATCCCCGCGCTGATTTTCTGCGCGCCCTCAGAGCTGTCTCACTTCTGGTTTTTTTTTTTGTTGATCCCGCTCCAGCCGCTGGCCAGCAATCCAGCCTCCAGCTACTCCTCGCCCTCGTGGATGCAGCGCGCGAAGCTCCTCCTCGCCCCCCACCGCGTCGGAGACCGCGCTCGCCATCAGCACGCCAGGGGTCGACCTAAACGGCGTTTTGGCAATGTCGTGGGCCGTTGTCTCTTCGATTTCGTTTTGCAGAAGAAGTCGGGTTGAATGCGGTGCGAGGGAAAACGAACACCAAACGGAAACGGGGACAAAAACCAAAACAATGTAAGTCGGCCCTTGCAGCGCGCTGAAGACGTCATCCGACAGTCGAGGAAACTTCCAGGTGGCGTTGATGCCGGTTGTGCGGCGTCGGTTTTCATCGTTCTCAGCGGTCGTAGAGCATTTGGATTTACCGCTGTCTTGCCTGACTCTCGGTAGTACACCTTCTCGTCAGCCCCTGTCACGGGCCCCTGATCACCCTTTTCAGTGTAATCCCGTACTTCTGTCTCTGCGCCAGGATCGATCAGTGCCTCCTGAGACTGCGGTACCCCCGGCACGGCGCCCTCCCATGGCACCGACTCACAGAGCTCTGCAGGCGCCGGGTCGGGTTCTGACGGCTGCGGTCACGTCGCAGAGCCGCCGGCCTCTGCACTTGGGGGTAGCAGCGGTCATGGGGCCAGCGGGGCCAGTCTGCAGAAGCGCGATTTACGATTTTGAACCACATCTAATGAACTTGACAGCGTTTGGGTTGAACCATAGAGAACAAACAAACTAGTTCGCAACGGCAATGGGTTTGATGTAAAATCGGGACAACATCGATTGCGTCCAACGCGAATCGGACGAAACCGATGGAAACTCGCATACGTGAGCCACGTCCTCAGGAATGGCCCATAAATCGGAACCAAAACGCGTGAACATGTTTGTGGTGTTCGCAACGCTTTGCGAAACCACCACAATGAGCAACATCGCTGGCGACGGTGCCTGATTCCAAACATGCCCGCACGCATTTGAATGTAATTCGGGCGAAACCACTGCCGCACCCCAGCGAAGAACCACACCCTTCGTGCCGATAGGCAAATCGCATCATCATCATCATCATCATAATCATCATCATCGTCATCATCATCATCATCATCATCATACGCCCTTCTGGGCGGAGTGAGCGAACCACAATGTAACCGTAACTGCTGACCACATATTTATTCACCATGCCAACCAGCAAAGGCGGTCGCAACCATTCTCAAAGTACCACGAGCATGCGCCCCCTCCCCAAACAAGAAACAACAGAGGAGGAGGACCAGAAGGAGGACGCGGAGGCTAAGGACGGGAGGCAGAGAAGGAAGAGGAGGAGGAGGACGGTAGGACCAGGATGAGGAGGATAAGGAGGAGGAGGAGGAGGAGGAGGAGGAGGAGGCCTCCACACCTCGTTGCCTGACATCCCTTGGCTGCTCTTCTCATCTTCCCGTGGCTCTGGCCGCGGGCTAGCTTTTCCCTCCCTCGGACAGCCCGTCCGCGATGCCAGCGCCATGGGAGATGGCGGCGGCGACGCTTGCGGGTGGCTCTGGATCGCTAGCCACCCGTACCCGGCCCTGAGGATGCACAGTGCAGGTTGCACTGGTGCGCTGGCGACGCTCCCCCGGTTCGAGTGGCTGGAGCGCATGGTGTCCAACAGCGGCCTTGACAGTTCGATATTGGATCGGAGTCGTCGGAATTCACAGCCAGTTGTTCCTTTTACGGTTCGATGTTCCACTGGGCGGCAAAAGGGGGAGGAACAGGAGGAAGAGCAGAAGGAGGAGGAGGAGGAGGTAGAGAAGAGGACGAGGAAGAAACCGAGGGCCTCAGGTGGAGGAGGAAGGTTGGGCCAGGAGGAGAAGGAGGAGGACATTGAGGAGAGGAAGAGAAGGAAGATATGGATGAGGAGGAGCAGGAGGACGATGCGGCCATCCCCATTTGCACCGCGAGGTTTGGTCTGCGTGGGCCAGGGGCTCGTGGCCATGGACCCGTGCGTGCTCACGCCGTGGTCAGAGCAGGACAGCCGGGTCGTCGTCGCCCTCCTCTTGCTCCTCATCCTCCTCTCCCCCCTCTCCCTCCCGCCGCTGCCCCTCCCCTCCCCCCTCTGTCCTCCTTCCTGATCCTCCTGCCGTGCTCCCCAGAGGAGCGCGCGTTGCACATGTACTTCCAGCGCCCTGGTGATTGCTATAGTGTTCGGATTCGTTCTTGCAAGCCCACCACAGACGACATGAAAATATATTTCAGAATGAGCTTGAAAGGCGAGGAAGGGATTGGACCGCTGTCGTTGAAACATCCCCTTTTCGTTCCACATTTTGGTGCGCAACCCTTGGTTTCCGACGGCGGTGGGGCATGCCGGCCTGAGGCCAACTACGGGCTATTCAACCCCGCCCGCTTCCTCGACCCCTCCCTCCTATTCCTCTTCCTCTCCTCTCCTCCTCCTCCTCCTCCTCCTCCCCCCCCCCCTCCTCCTCTTCTTCAGCCAGCCCATCCATGAGGGGGGAGCTCCAGATCCGAGGGGGTGGGGTATATGAACGAAGAGGTTTCCTGGCTACCGCCATCCCCCCTCGGGGGGCCCCATCCACTCGTTCACCCAGCCTCCCCGCCTGCTGATCCCTACAACGTTTTCGGGCCTTGGGGGGGCCTGGGACGAATCCTGAGGTAATCACTGGCAGAGGGGCCCACGTTCCTTGCCTCGTTCTTCCAGGCCCCATCGTGCGCATGATCTTACATGGTAGCTGGCACGACCTTCTTGCGTTACATCGCTGGCATGGTTCGGCAGGGGTTGAAGAGATCATCGAGGGCTGGCCTCTACTCCAGCACCGCAGACCTCCCTCCCACGTGGACTTCCGCCCGTTGGCCGCGCCAGACCTCAGCCCTGCGACGCTCGAATTCCTGGCGATGCGAATCAAGACTTGGGCTCGCCGCTGGTGCGCTTCTGCAGTGCCGGCCGAGGTGCCGCGTTAAAGCGTGCCCTGCCCTCAGGGCCCTCACCCTCGGGTCTACGGCGCAAGCGCTGTTAGGGGAACTAAAGCATTCATCAAATCAAACGCCAGGGGGTCCGAGGACGGAGGATGAGGACCCCCTAGATTCTCCGCCAGCGTGGACAAGTGAATCGCAGGACGAGTGGGGAGGGGGAGGGGGGAGGAGGAGGAGGAGGAGGAGGAGGAGGAGGAGGAGGAGGAGTAGGCGGACGACGAGAAGGGGACGGATAATGAATGAGAGGATGATGGCGAACGTAATGGTAATGGATTGCGACCTCCCAGAGGCCATCGACGAGCTTGATGACGACATTGGCCGTGCTGATTTCGCCAGGGCCACTGAGCTTGCCGAGGTCGGTGGCGCTGTCCACACGTTGGAGAACTGGGCAGCGCTGCTGAGGGGTTGGTTTGCCCCTTCTCATGCTGGCGACGACCAGCCCGGGGCCTCGCGCGGTGGTGCTAGGTTTGCAGTTGATGCGGAACGCATGCTTCACTACATCCGCTGCATTGGTGCAGTGAACATCAGCTCAGATAGGCTCCACGCGACACTTGTGCACGCGGTGCGGGCAGCCTTGCCAGTACCGATATCGCAGGGTATCATTCGCAACCTCAGCTCCAGAGCTTGCCAACCTCCAAATGGGCGGACATTGCGGCGCTACAAGCTGGTTCTGGACATTGCGTTCATGTTATCTTCTCAGGCTCTCAACCGACAGAATGAGTCGGTCAGGTACTTGTGGGCTGACTCGTCGCCTAACAAATTTGCAGACTGGCTCTGGTTCGAATGCCATTCAATCAAGCATGCAACACTTTTGGATGTATTTGACGCTGCCGTCACGATCCAATCATCGGAAGCCCAACATATTCTCAAAGACTTGGCCGCAGGGGTTACTTCTAATGCCGCACCATGCAGAATCACAGATGTCACAAATGCGTTGCGATTGCTGTCTTCGGAGATTTCCCACCACATCTACGCCCCGCAGGCTTTGGGTCTCCGAGCAACCAAGTTGGCCCACAAAGCTTCGGCAATGCTGCGGAGCTTGGCGCTGGAGTGCCCAACTTGGCCAGAGCTGCGACGGCATGCGGCATCAGTTGCATCCGTGACAACGGACCTCGGTACCGAGACTGGCCTGCCATGCTTCACAGGGGATCTCAGATCGGTCCTGCCTCCATCCATGGTGTTTGATCGCATGGGGGTCGACGCCGAGTGCGATTGCGAGGACCGATGACAACGAAGAGGAGGAGCATGAGGAGGTGGATGGCGCGGGAATCAGTCAATTGGTGTCGTTCTGAGTGGTCAAGCCCTGGAGGCCTGAACCACTCCTTTCTCTCTGGGGCGACTTGGGCGACAAGTGATTGGCCGCCTGGCGGTCGTGAGACCTTGGATTTCTGAAACATCTTGGCCCCATTAGAGAACGTGAGCTAGAGGCTAGAGGATGATATTGATGTCTCCCCCCGCGCGCCCGCCCCATCCGCCCGAAGGGCGTCGTCTGCAGTGCTGGAGCAGATGCAGCGCCACCTGCGGCAATGGACGCCGACAGCGGGCTTGAGCATTCAAACGCTTGCGCGTTCCGCGAGCCCCGGGAGGATACATGGCGAGCGAGGGAGTGGTGTTTGTCTTTAGGCAGTGCACATGCACATAGCTGTCTACACACTTGTATGAGTAGATCGAGGTAACGATGGAGCTCAATGTTGGTAAGGTGAGGGCGTGTGGCGCGGCGCGAACGGGAGCGAAGGATATAGAAAGTGACGCGCGCAATTTTGAATTGCCTGATCGAAGCCCGCCCCTGAAGGCGGGCTCGCGGATCTGTTACCTAGAGCGTTGCCAGTTGCAGGGATTCAGCGCATCATATACAATCTGTTGCAGGAGGTGCATACATCGATCGACTGTTGGGGAGAGCATTGGGGTCGCCTGAAAAACATGGAGGGGATACTCAATGACACTGGACGGAGACAACGGTTCATCGCCACTTGCATCACCGGCACTCCGATGTCTGACTACGCTGAGAAGTTGGAGGCCTTTAACCATTCTTTGTACGAATCCCGCTGGCATGAAGTTCACAATTTTGTCAAGGCTGTGTATCCGCTCATGACTTTACTCACAATGACGTGGGGCCCAATGCGGTTTGACGCTAAGGCCGAGAATGATTTCGATCCTGATATGTTTTCTGAGACTCTCCGCAGCCATAGCTTCAGAGGCTTCATGGCCCTCGTCCTCAAGTTGGATGCGATGCCAGAGGTGCTCGCATCGTGGGCGGAGGGTTGCAGATGCCACGAGTCGATGTTCATTGGTAAAACGTTGTTTCATAGGCGAGAAGTACTGGCGTGCCACTTTGGACCGCATTGTTGCTCGTGCCCGCTTGCAGGTAAACGAGCGCCTGAGCTGGCGTCGGGTCACATCGTCCAAATTTTGGACGACTCGTCCCGGAGAGGGGCCACTGAACTAATGTCAGAGTTGTCGTTTATTTGCCGCGACGACGTGGATGCCATACTTCGGTCGTGGTATTCAGCCACTGCTCACTTGAGGCTTGTTCTTCGAAGCAAGACTGACTTCTGGCAGCGGTTGCCGTGGCTTCTCTGCGGTCTGGCCCATCCAGATCCAGTCATTGCCAAGCGGGTCGCCAACGACATTGTCCATTCTGTGAACGTGACGTGTGATGAGCGTGTGCACCATCGACTCACGATCCCCTTCATGTTTGACGGTCGTTTCCATGATGATTTGTGCCGCTTTGCAGATGGCAGTGGCTTGAAAACGTTGTCTGCAGCGTTCCAGAGAGAGATCGCGATGCTACGATTCGTGCCCATTGCAGAGACGACGATCGAGGGGAAGCACGCGGTCCTCACCAAGGCAAGGAAGAAGGTGTCCAGATCTGGTGCTGTCGTGGCCAGCCTTTCCAACAGGATGCCCCTGTTGGAATCCAAATTATGCGCGGAGGAGGGTGCAGATCGTCCGTTATTCAAGCTCCTCTTGGATCAGTTTACGAGGGCTCGTCATCTTGCCAATGTGCCTGCGCTACTGGGCCTGCAGTGCTTCCCAGAGATCCAAAGTGCATTCAATCGGCGAGCTGCCACGAAGGACGTTTCATCATATTTGGAGAAGCCTCTTTCTCGAGTTATCTACAGGCTCGACCTGGGATCGCAATACCAAGATCTGTCCACGGCGAAGCTTGACAACGAACGGAGGGCAAAGCAGGAGACTGCGCGACAGTTGCAGGCCCTCGGGGATAAGCCGAAAGAGCCGATCAGCTACGATGGGATGTTGCGCGCTGCCATACTTGATCATTCCAGGAAGCTTGGTGCACCAGCGGGTGCATAGTCTTTCGCGCTGGGCAACGGCGCACGCATCCAGACACTGGGGAGCTATTTCTGCCAGGCACCTGGACCAGCGAGACGGATGGAAGGCCCTGACCCATTGATGGATGTGGACGGTGAACTGCCCGCAGAACGTGATGATGGCCACGGACTTGTATTTTTCAGAGTCGTGAAGATGACGCCGTCGTCAAACAAACTTCTGCGGATGCCAGCCGGGAGTCGCGCAGCCCTCCGAGATACGCACGTGGCTGTCACAGAACACAGGATATCTCGGAAGGTCAACAATGACACGTTCATCATACATGCTGACTCTACTCACAACGATGTTGCACTGATTCATTCCTTTGGCACTCACGTGAACGTTCTGGAAGCAACCTTCACCCGCTGGGCGATAGACCCACGTGCACGATATATTGTTGAGGGCGTCAGTGCCAGCGCGTCCGATGCCGTGGCCTGTTTAGTGGAAGCTGGCGCCTTTCACGTGAGCGACGGCCGCGTCCCTGCCCCGACCTTCAACTACGACAATGCATCTGTCGCTGAGTTGATGGCCATCGGCGCTGTGGAAGAGGATGACAGTGGATTCTACCTTACAGAGCGCGGGCTGAATCATTTGCAAATATTGTGGCAAGTGAAGCAGCGCGGGCTGGTGTGTGACTGCCGCCACGACATTCCCGTCGAGACATTCACGAGTTACGAGTTGATGAAGATGCTGGAAGATCAGGGATTCAGGTGGAAACAGTTGCCTGCTAAGGAGAAGGACCGCCTGGCCTTGGGGGGCTACGCGCCTGACCGCGAGAAAATGTGGTACTCGATCTCCAACGCGGTGACCCCAGCCCTGTACAAGTACATGATTTGCTTATTGAGCGTTGATCGTATTATAGCCGATGGTAAATACTCCGAGATTCCACACTACGCTTCAGATGGCCACTACCTCGCCATTCTGGAAGGGCGCGACTATGAGCAGCCGAAGTTCGGGAAGAAGAGGCGCCATCCAACCTTGCTCGATCACGGCGGCATGGAGCTTGACGGTGAACTTCCACTGGCGTTGCCCGCCAGGCGACCCCGGGCTACAGGCGGCGGCGCCAAGCGGCTCAAGGCCGAGGCAACGTTGGCGCTTGCAGCCGGCGATGCCGACGACAGCATCGGCGACGCCGACGTGGAGGGCAGCGACGAGAAGTCGGAGTCCGACCAGATTGGCGGCGGCGCTGATTTGGCAGATGATAAAGGTGACGCCTCGGGAAAGCTTAGAATATGTTTAAGCGGCTGTGGGAGGGAGGGGCAGGAGGAGGCAGGACCACGAGAGGAGGTGAGAGGTTGTAGAAGACGGTCGGACGAGGAGCAATGCAATGAGGAGGAGGGAAGATGAGCAAGACTGATGAGGAGCAAGCTAGCACGGGCGGCAAGGCGACGGAGGATTGAGGACAAACATAAACCACTCCCTCACATCCCTCATCCACCTTACGGTGGGGGGCAGGGGGCAGGGGGGGGATCCTCCTCCTCCTCCCTTCTCCCCCCTCCTCCTCCTCCTCTTCCTCCTCCTCCTCCTCCTCCTCCTCCTCCTCCCCGTGGCCGTGGGCTGTCACCGTGGCCGTCGTCGCCTCCGTCGCCGTCGCCGTCGTTATCAGGGGAGGGGGGGTCTTCCCCTCCCTTTCCTCCTCAGCCTCGTCCTTCTCTTCTTGTCCTCGCCCGCCTCGTCCTCCTCTTCCTCATCCCACACGTGGCTGCAAACAGGTGCGTTCCCACTTGGGTGTGCCCCCCCACGCCCCCCAAGACCAGGTGACGACGAGTGGCTCGAGGAGGTCGGCGGCTGCCCAACGCCAGAGCCTCCGGGCGGCCCACCTGAAGACCCCCCCCCCGGGAGCGGCGGCGGCGACCCAGGCGGAGACGATGGCGGTGCTGGAGGACCCTGGTCGCGAACCTGTTGTCTCCGCCACCCTCCCCAAACTCCTTACTCAGAGGGTAAGATACAGTCACAAACCCTAGTAAGGACGTCCAAGGGTCTTGCGTTCTTACCTGCCGTACTCACTATAGACGTCGACTGCACCTGAGACACGTTTGAGAAGGGATGCGAGCAGGAACGAAGAGGATGGAGGAGCGTCGTGCGATTACGAGCGAGGGAAGTATGCACCACCCCTCAGGAGATCCTGGCGGTGCTCGCCCTGAGGCTCCTGGACCTGATGTCGTGCCTGGCTGGCTTGCGGGGACATGGCTGGGCGACAGTGTTGGCGCTGTTGAACCTCCACCAATCCCCCCTCCCATTGAACATCCCGGGCCAGGTGTGCCTCCAGACGGCGCTGATGGCGACGCACCCCCGGCTGGAGGCGCGGGCGGAGGTGGCGCCCTAGGTGACGCTGTACTGAGGGGTTTCAAATGGGGCGTATTCAGAATTACACCATTTCAACCTGGAGAACCAAGCGCCGGTGCGTTTGGTGGCTATCAGGCTCGGTGCCCATTCCACCGCAGGAACATTGTAACAGATTGCAAGAAGTTCATTCCTATTCTTGCCGATGGACCTAAGGCTCGTGCTGACGCTCTTCGGAAGTTATGCTTCTGGTGTATTCAGGCACGCAGCTGCACTAGACAGCGCAGTCACCTTTGGGCACCACTGGAGCCAGTCCCGATGTGGTCATATTTGAAAACGCAGAAAATTGTCGTTGGCCCTGCCGCGCGAGTTCGAACAGATGATGAATTGGACTTAGCTGAAGGAGAGGCAGCACCAGCTGCCCCGATAGGTCGCGGCCGCGGCCGGAAGGGGGGCGGCAGAGGAGGCGGTCGCCGAGGAGGCGGCAGAGGAGGCGGCAGAGGCGCCGACGCTGCCGCACCAGCTGCCGCAGCTGCCCCAGTGGGGCGTGGTAGAGGACACGCGGGGACACTCTTGCCTCCCCCCCTGGAGATTCAGAACAGATAAGGAAGACTGACGATAAGGAGGGAGGCACGATGTCATCGTGCCTCCCTCCTTATCGTCAGTCTTCCTTATCGTTGATGCCTGTTGAGCTTACCCTCATCGTGACGATGAGGGTAAGCTCAACAGGCATCAACGATGCTACGTACATCCTCCCGTCCAAAGTAGGCTCCCCAGGCGCCCTTTGACTCGCAACGCACGTGCAGTTTGACTACTAGAACGCACGCTTGGCCTTTCAGTGCTATCCATCCCCTCCTGTCCTTGCTTGCCACATCAGGTTCCTTTATCATAGCGCACCCTGTAGATGTACGTGCGTTGCGCACAGCTAAGAGAGCGTCCCATAGCTATAATGCCAACCCTAACATATCCTAGCCCTCTCATTGTTGTTGTTGATTGCTATGATGTGCCGACGTCGCCATGAGGCGCCGAGATCGCTATGTTCATTGTAGCAGCACGTGGCGCAATTGAACATGGGGATCTTACTCTTATGTCCAGGCGATGTCTGTACACCATCGCAATCGTCTGCAGCCGATCCGCCAAGGAAGAGGGCGCGGCCGCGCTGCTGCGGATCCTGCTCCAGCCCGCGGACGGGGTCGCGGACGCGGCCGCGGGCGCGCGGGCAGGGGCCGCGGTGCTGCTGGTGGCGGCAGCGCCGGCAGCAGCAGTAGCAGTAGCAGCAGCAGCAGCAGCAGCAGCAGTAACAACAGCTCGAGCTCAGATTAGCGCTAACTGTCCTTTGCCCATCCTCCTCTATTATCCTCATCCGCTCCCCCCATCTCCTTTCCTGGAAGAATGAGGGCCTGTCCGAGAAGAGTTTGGGGTGATAGGAAAATATCTCTGGGGCAGATAAATTAATAGAGCGCGTTTGAAAAAAAACCCTTGGGCCAGGAGAAACCACTGAAAATCAGAAAAAAAACACCGAATACCAACAAAAACCATGCAATCGCATGGAGAATGGTAAAAAAACGAAGTTTTCCATCATAATCTCAATAAAAACGCGCGAAACGAGAAGGACGAGGATGATGAGGAGGAAGAGGAGCAGGACGAGGAGGAGGAGGAGGAGGAGAAGGAGGAAACGAAGGAGGCGGAGGACGAAGAGAAGGACCAGGAGAGAGGGGAGGAGGACCAGGAGGAGGAGGAGGAGGAGGAGGAGAAACAAGGAGGGGGAGGGGGAGGCGGAGGAGGAGGATGAGGAGGAGGAGGAAGACGAGGAGGAGTAGGAGGCGGAAGGGAGGGGAGGAGGAGAGGATGGGGATGAGGAGAAGGAGGAGGACGCATCAGAGGAGCTCAGAGGAGCTCAGAGGAGCTCAGAGAAGCTCGCCAGTTCCCCCCCAGTCAACTCGGAGGAGCTCGGAGGAGCTCGCCGTCCCCCCCCACTCACCTCGGAGGAGCTCGGAGGAGCTCGGAGGAGCTCGGAGGAGCTAGAAGGGGCCGGTGCCTCCGAGCTCCTCCGAGCTCCTCCGAGCTCCTCCGAGCTCCTCCGAGCTCCCTGGGGGGCCCGAGTGGCCTCGACCCACGGTGTCTCAGGACGCTTCGGAGGAGCTCGGAGGAGCTCGGAGGAGCTCGCCAGCCTGTCCACCCCACCACCCCCCTCACCTCGGAGGAGCTCGGGGGAGCTCGGAGGAGCTCGGTGGAGCTAGGAGGCACCGATGCCTCCGAGCTCCTCCGAGCTCCTCCGAGCTCCTCCGAGCTCCTCCGAGCTCCCTGGTGGGCTCGAGTGGCCTCGACCCACGGCGTCTCAGGACGCTTCGGAGGAGCTCGAAGGAGCTCGAAGGAGCTCGGGGGAGCTCGCCAGCCTGCCCCCCCTCCCCCCAGCTCGGAGGAGCTCGGAGGAGCTCGGAGGAGCTCGGAGGAGCTCGGAGGGGCCGATTCATCCGAGCTCCTCCGAGCTCCTCCGAGCTCCCTGGCGGGCCCGAGTGGCCTCGACCCACGGTATCTCAGGACGCTTCGGAGGAGCTCGGAGGAGCTCGGAGGAGCTCGGGGGAGCTCGCCAGCCTATCCCCCCCCTCCGCCCCTCACCTCGGAGGAGCTCGGAGGAGCTCGGTGGAGCTCGGAGGGGCCGATGCCTCCGAGCTCCTCCGAGCTCCTCCGAGCTCCTCCGAGCTCCCTGGTGGGCTCGAGTGGCCTCGACCCACGGTGTCTCAGGACGCTTCGGAGGAGCTCGGAGGAGCGGCCTCGCCCCACGGTGTCTCAGGACGCTTCGGAGGAGCTCGGGGGAGCTCGGAGGAGCTCGCCAGCCTGTCCGCTCTCTCCTTCTTCTCCGCGCCTTAATTTGTTTCTCCTCCCTCCCTCCCTTTCCGGGCGGCAAAGCCCGCCCAGAGCTGGCTTCGCCAAACAGCGTGGGGCCATCTTACCAGACTTGGCATCGCTCGGACGTGTGCATGTTTCCTTCGGCGAGGACCATCGGGGAGCATCCTTGATCATTTCGCGAATAAAAACACGCACGAAACCGAAAACAACACAGGACATGGACGTCCGAGCGATGGCCAGCAGAGCGAACGTTCCGAGTTTCACCAACACGTTTGTAGTCTCCATCGGGACGTAGCGCTCCTGCTGCTCGTGGTGTCCTGCGCTCCCACGAAGCTCCCTGGAGTCGCCCCCCTCTCGCGTTCATTGCCCCATGCTGTCTTTCCAGCAATGAGGGCGACGCCAACGAGCGCACTCGGACACGACCGCGGCTGCTCGTCAATGGCGTTTGCGCACGTAGTCAGATGAATACGATCGCCCTACTGCAGGCGTGTTCTCTGCCAGATGTGTTGCTTGCCATGTGTGTGCATCCACTGTCAGGCTTCGCGACCTCATAACTATGGAAGAACTGCGGAGCTCGGAGGAGCTCGGAGGAGCTCGGTGGAGCTCGGAGGGGCCGATGCCTCCGAGCTCCTCCGAGCTTCTCCGAGCTCCTCCGAGCTCCTCCGAACTCCCTGGTGGGCTCGAGTGGCCTCGACCCACGGTGTCTCAGGACGCTTCGGAGGAGCTCGGAGGAGCTCGGAGGAGCTCGGAGGAGCTCGGGGGAGCTCGCCAGCCTGCCCCCCTCCCCGCCCCCCCGCCGCCCCCCCCTCCCCCCCCCCCCCCCCCCCCCCCCGCGGCGCCACCACCACGCCACCAACCACCACCCCGCCACCACCTCGTGGGAGCTCGGAGTAGCTCGGAGGAGCTCGAGGAGCTCGGTGGAGCATCGAGGGGCCGATAGCCTCCCGAGCTCCTGAGCTCTCCGAGCTCTCCGAACTCCTGGTGGGCTCGAGTGGCCTCGACCCACGGTTCTCAGGATACGCTTCGGGAGAGCCGGAAAGGAGCTCGGTAGGAGCTTCGGAGGGAGCTCGGGGGAGTCGCCAGCCAGCCCCCCACCCCCCGCCCCCCCCCCCCCCCCCACACACAACACAACACACACGCACGACACACACAACACACACAACACACAACACACTACACACACACACACACACACACACACACACACACACGCACAACACACACACACCCACACACAACACACACACACACACACACAACACCAACACACACACACACACACTCACCACACACACACACACACAACACACACACACACAACACACACACACACACACACCACACACACACAACAAACCACCACCACGGAGGAGCCTCGGAGGAGCTCGGAGGAAGCTCGGAGGAAGCTCGGAGGAGCTCGGAGGAGCTCGGTGGAGCTCGGAGGGGCCGATGCCTCCGAGCTCCTCCGAGCTTCTCCGAGCTCCTCCGAGCTCCTCCGAACTCCCTGGTGGGCTCGAGTGGCCTCGACCCACGGTGTCTCAGGACGCTTCGGAGGAGCTCGGAGGAGCTCGGAGGAGCTCGGAGGAGCTCGGGGGAGCTCGCCAGCCTGCCCCCCTCCCCGCCCCCCCCCCACCACCACCACCTCGGAGGGGGGAGCCTCGGGGATGGCTCGGAAGAGCACGGAGGAAGCTCGTGGTGGAGCTCGGAGGGGCCGATGCCCTCCGAGTCCACTCCGGCTCCTCCGAGCTCCCTCCGACTCCTCCGATCTCCCTGGTGTGCCCGAGTGGCTCGACCCCGGTGTCAAATGACGCTTCGGAGGATCTCGGAGGAGGTCGAAGAGCACGGAGGAGCTCGCCAGCCTGTCCACCCCCCCACCCCCCTCACCTCGGAGGAGCTCGGAAAGCTCGGAGGAGCTCGGAGGAGCTCGGCGGGGCCAGGCGAGGCCGATGCCTCCGAGCTCCTCCGAGCTCCTCCGAGGTCCCCCGAGCTCCCCCGAGCAGCCCCTGCCGCTGAGAGATCGCATGGCCTTGACCTCTCCTTCCTTTTCCGCGCTCCTCCTTCCCAGACCACTCTCACCCGCCACTCCTCCCACCCGCCCATCAATCCTCTGGCTCGTGCCGTCCTCTTCCAGCTCAACCTTCGCTCCTCCAGCATCCTCGGCTCTCTCCTTTGCCGCCGCCCAACCTTCCCTGGCGCCGTGTGGGGCGAACGCATTGTGATATCCAATGGTTTCGATTGATTCAAACGTTCTCACGTGGCTCTGCTGGCCCCGGGGTCCTTGGGATATGTTTTCACAGCGGTTTTGTATTGATGTTGTGTTTTTTCATCTGTTTCTCCTGGCCCAGGGGTCCTTTGGGATGTTTCTGCTGCGATTTCCATAGATTTGGAAGTTTCTGCTGGCCCCAGGGTCCTTTTGGGCTGTGTTTCCACAGATTCCGATTGATTTGGAGGTGTTCGAAGGTATCTCCTGGCCCCAGGGTCCTTTGGGATGCGATTGCGAGTTTTTTCTGGAAGGGGAAGGAATTGCCTGCCACTCTCAGCTCTTATCGGCCTTAATGCTGGGGGAAAAGCAAACGAAGGAGGCGAAGTGCAGAAGGAATGAGTTTTTTTTTTTTTTTCAGAGCCAGCAGATATCGAGCCAAACATGCGTGCTCTTTGATGTAGAAGAGCTGTCCTGAGTATCCTGGCGACATGAGAGCGCCTACCTGCCCGAAGGTTGTCGCCTGTCCATAGAGAGCATGCCATCCCCAGGTTGCTCTTGCATCTTTGTTATTGGATAGAATGCGTATCACATCCGCACGCATAGACATGGGCATGCGATGTACATGTGATGCATCTAAGGGTATTGCGTCCTTACGCGTAGCATCCTTACGGTCTGCGCGACACGGCCACATCAACTTTGCAGGTTGGAGCTTGATCGCAGTGGCCGCGCTTCCTCAGCAGTTTGGGGTCAATTTGTTCCAAGGGACGGGACTTCGCCGCATGAGCAGCGGGGCAAACTCTTCAACAGACTAGTCATGGACGCGGACAGCGAGCGCACCACAATCGTACCAATCGTCGGGGAGCACAGGCGCGACATCAGGACTGGACCACGGTCGTTCGCTGACATCGTGCAATGGCCTGACAGGGTGGTGGCCGATGTTCCCCGGCTTGGCGACGGTGCCATGCGCATGCTCAGTTTGAAAAAGCTCTTGCTCACGACGTCTTACTCTGGCATCGGCTGCGCGGAGACGGCTGTAGCGATGATTGCGGACAGCGCCAGGTTTCAGTGCAAATACTACTCGGCGACCGAGATCTGCGAGAAGAATCGCAACTTCCTGAAGGCGAGCAAACACGCACCTGCCCACATCTTCGGCGACATCCTCGATCGATTGCCAGATCGCGAGAGGGCCGAACTTCTGACCGTACAGAGAGATGCTTTGCTGTGTGCGCAGGGGATAGATCAAGATTTGAGGATCGACTTCGAGGATGCCGCAGAGCGCAAGTCGGCGGTCGGCCAGAGCATGATGACAAAGATGATGCAAACATTGGCTCGCGTGAGGTTTAAGACGAAGGCCTACTGTTTCGTCCACGACCGTATGTGCAAATGTGTTCCTGAGAAGAACCCTGGCGAGGTGCACATGGAAGTGGCCGGTACTACTTGTGTCGCGTGGAGTGGCATGCGGGATCCTATCACCACTACGCAGTGTTGGCTCCACGAATCGACGCTCCCTGCTCTCGTGTGGATGTTCTCGACCAAGAAGCAGATCGAGCCGCATTTACTCGTGCACGAGTGCGTCAGCCACTTCGACTGGCACGGCCTCTCGAGCGTGTTAGACAACTACTTCTTCGTGAGCATCAATTTCACTCCGAAGCAGCTTGGCGTCCCTGCAAACAGGTGGAGGCGGTGCACGATGGGCGCGCTGTATTCGGACGTTGCAGTCCAAGGGGTAAGTCTATTGAGTGTGTGGAGCTTGGCTGGCTGTGAGCTCGATCATGCCCGTGCTAACAACATGAGAGCAGAGCTGATGAACAGGTTCTGGAATGCGTTCAGCCGCGACCAGGTGATCGATTGCACAGTGTACCAGCAGGCCACGCGAGCACAGGAGGTGGCGTACATGCGCAAGATGAGCAGCGAGCTGGGCCTGGTGTGGAATATCAACGGCCTGCACGACTTCGCGCACTTCTTGCCGGCTGGGAGTTTTCAGCGAGCTATGGGGTACTACACTTTGTTCGAGCAGAAGCTCGCCGACGGCTCTGCGCAAGTGGGGGACGTCGCCGCAGTGGACCTTGGTCAGACAGTGGGTCGGAACGGAGTACAAGCTACTGGCGTCGTCCCAGCTTTGCTGCCGCGATCTGAGGTCGCCTTCCTGCGCGCGACCCTCAAGCTCGACGACCCCGGCAACGTCGGCCCGCCCTCGATCAGGATCAGAACCCTGCTGCCGCTCGAGCACTTCGCCGTCCAGTCGTTCCCGATCTGCATGGCCCGCTTCCCTGACGGCGACTCAGACGGCAATCGCGACCATGAGGTTTACGTGGCCCACGCGTGCTACTTCCCTTGGACGGCAGAGTTCCTCAGTGCGATACCCAAGTCGGTGTTCTGACCGACGCAAGCCAATCTCTCCACCACAATGCTTACCAATTGTGTTTGGGCGATCTTGGGGAAGGTTTCTAGAGAGGGGGGCTCCTTGGGAGATTCTGGAAGGAGGAGGAGGAGGAGGAGGAGGAGGAGGAGGCGCAGAGGGCCCCATCAAGGCCAGAGAGGGCTCCAATGTGCCTCCGTTGACATATGATATGCCCCCTGCCTGCTTGGCCAGGTGCTGCTCCGCGCACTCGGCAACGGCATGCGCCTTGAGCAAGTTGGCACCATCATTGCGTTCATGCTCTCAGTGTTCACGGTTGTCAATACACCTCGTCACCCCGGCGGTGATGGTGAAGTCGGTGGGGGCGGTGGCGGTGGCAGCAGCGGCAGTGGTGGCCCAGGCCCCAGTAAAAGCGATGGCAAACACAGTTCCTCTGATCGGTCGGGCGGGCAATCCACTCCAGCAAAGCGCAACGCATTAGCGTCTGGAGCCACTACCATCACGCCCGGGGCGCCTGCGAAGAAATCCAAGGTTTGGACCTCCCCATTTTCTCAGGATTGAGCGTTGGCTGAGCAGTGGTCGGATGTATATATGTCGATTTTGTCTGGCGAATTGCTGTGATTAGAATTGCGTCGACTCCTATCCGCTCGGGTGGCTTGAGTCACATAGCGCCCGCGAGCTTCGATGAAGCGGAGGGGGAGGTGGTCGAGGAGAAGAGGAAGGAACTAGGAGGACTCGGAGGACTCGGAGAAGGCCCGAACGCACCAGTGCTGCTGCAGCTCCCCTCCCCTGTTCGCAGGGCCACGCGGTCTGGTTAGACGCGTGGGAGTTACCAGCAGCTCGTAGTTAGTAGCGTCTGCACTGCCGTCCGCTTGCGTTTTGCCGGGACAGGGCCCGCCAGTGTTGTGATGTTTGATTCGACCAAGCCTGGCGATAAAGCATGCCCTAGCCATGCAGAGACAGAGGCACTGTCTGTTCTCAAGTTGCCATCCATTGCTGAGACCTATTGCCTTCTCTCAAAGCTACATGGCTAAGCTCAGCTACGCTGCCTGACTGCGAAGGTGTCTGTGTATGATGGGGTTGTTTGAGGTCCCGATGGTCTTACCAAAATTGCAAGACTAAGCTCAGCAAGGTTTACAGCGAGATTGTCTGGGAAATGTGTTATCTCGGGAATTATATGGCCTTCTCGCAAGCTGAACAACGAACATCAACTAAGCTGACTGACTCCGAAACTAACCGAATACTGAGGGTGTGATGTTGGCCCATAGAGACAAAGCCGTCCGTGGCCTTCATTGCCAGGCTAAAGGAGTGCAAACCTCAGCGCCTTGAGCTCAAATTGTTACGAAGTGCGTGAAATGCATGGGCAGCCACTGCGACAACACTACACACTACACACATAACAAACAGACAGAAACGGCAAACGACGGGCGACAGGCATCTTCCCACCTCCCTTCCTCCTCATCCCCACCCTTGCCTGCCTCAGCTGGTTCCTATCGCCCCCTGTTCTCCTCCCTCTACTCTTCGTCCTGGGGGAGGGCCCCCACTGGGGCCCCATCGCTAGAAGGTAATGGCGTCTGTGGCGAGTGATGTCGATGTGATGATTGCCGTTTTTGCTTGAGCGCTCACGTCTGATCGACCAAGATTCAGACCAGCACCTCTTTCTACTTCTCAGCAGCGATGGAGATGGAGCTGGAGATGATGGATCTGCCGCCCACCAGCCCCGGAGCCGAGTTCGATGATGCGGAGGGCGATTCACCACCTCCTGCCAGGAAGAAAGCCCGGACTTCCACAGACGCAGTCGCGACCCTCAGCGGCCAGCCCGTGCCCGCAGCCAAACCTAAGGCGAAGAGCAAGGCGAAAGGCAAGGCGAAGGCGAAGGCGCAGTCAAGTGCCCTCAGGATGTGCATGGGGTGTGCCAAGAAATTCCCGCCAGAAAGCATGGCCAACACCCGCTACTGCATCAAGGACAAGAAGCTGACCGACCGCCTCTATGCCGCAGCCAAGGTTCAGAACAAGACCGCTTGGCTCAGTCAACAGCTGTCAGCTGTAGAGTCGTCGGTGAAACTTCTGTCGACGTTCAAGGAGAGGTACGGAGTCGAGGAAGAGGCGGGCATCAGAGTTCAAACTGGGAAGTTCCTCGTCACCTATCAAGAGACCTTGGAGGCATCCACATCTTTGACAATGATGAGCGAGGGGATTATGATGACCGAGCGGAGGTACATTCTCGAGAAAGCGGAGCCCAAACACGGCGGAGTCGACCATGAGACCTCCAAGGCGAAATTCGCAGAGATGCTGCGCGACCCGTCGGTGTTCAAAGATGAGATAGACGGTGAGACGCGTTGTCGGGTTTGCCTGGACGACAAAGTCAACCTTGCCAACTCTCTGCAGCAGACCAAGAGTGTCTCCCGGGCGGTTCCCGCTAAGAAGAACGCATCTGTGGAAGACCTCGCGAGGATGGCCAAGGGGCTCATGAGGAACCACGACAGGAGCTTCCAGGATTTCGGCATGGGGTCGTCGATCTCAGATGTAGCCCAGGGCATGATCACGTGCGCTGGTTCGTCTGGGTCGGCATTCTCAGGAGAGTCGTCCATGGTCGGTAACTTGGAGGACCTGATGGTATCAGATTTTGAACCAGTACGTGCTGCCGCAGAAGTAATCACCGCTGACGCTGGCGAGGGAGACGATGAACCCGAAGATGGCGAGCCTGAGGAAGAGCGGCAGCCCAAGTGGATGGACCGTGACAGGGCAATCAGCAAGGCGGTCCGAACGCAGCAGTCCTGGAAGTCCACCACTCTTGAGAAGGTAACGAAATCTTTGGCTGCAGTGAACGAGGCATTGAAGCATGCAGAGCCAGTGAAGGACCTTGTGAAGTTCGAAATTGCAGTTGCCAAGTCTCGCATGCATGCCCTGAACCTCGTCGCAGCGACTGGCGACAAGGAGACTGCTGCTACGAAGCTCCGCGAGTACATCGCCGCCGTCAAGGACAGGGAGGACCGGCGGGAGCTGTCAGACACCGCCGCCGCCGCCAGGGCAAGTTCATCGGAGAGCGGCAGTATCGCTGGCATTCGTGCCACTCTTGGCGATGGACCGCCGTGTGGGACGTATCCTGGCGGTGCTCCGAGGGGGCCGCGGGGAGCGGGGGCAATGCGCCTGTGATGGCAGGTTGCTATTTAAGAAACATTGTCTCCCCCCCCCGCGCCCTTTGGCGCGCCGCTGGCTATCAGGGTCTTTGCACGCTTATGGGCTTCGAAGACATGGTGCAGACTCTGCTGGACGCGACCAACCGCCAGCAGCTGGGCGCCATCGCAGACATGCTGAAGCCGCACAAGAAGGCCATTCAGGAGCTCGTCGCGGCGACTGCGTCGGTCGCGAAAGAGTTGTCCACAGGCATCACCGCAGCCAAGAAGAGGACGCAACAAGAGAGAGACCTGGCCGCGAGAACTGCTGAGAAGGCCAGCGCCGGCAAGAAGAAGACCACTCTTGTTGCACCAGCATCGCAACTTGCGCCTCAAGGAGTCCGTGCTGAGAACCCCAGCCCAATAGGTCCGTTCAGTTACCTCCCGCTGGATGAGGTCAAGCAGCTCGTCAGCGAACCCGACATCTCGTTCTTCCCGAAGTACGCTGCAGGCGAGATCACACTCACCGAGCCGTTGATTGTGAGCACGTCATCTTCGAGCCCTCAATTTCAATCGATGACCTGCGCTATGTCTGCAGAAAATTCCAATCCGCTGAGGGTTGCTAGGCAGATGTTCGAGAGCGAATGGCTGCAGCACCCCTTCCGTCAGAGCGCTGGTCGCGCGCAGAAAGCAGTTCACGCTGTCACTGCATCCGATGCTGCGTCGGATGAGGTGTTCAATGCGTTTGCACAATTCCTGGATGGAGACGTCATGATGCTGCACGCCAAGAAAGCCAACGACGTGACAAAGGACCTGCTGGACATCATGAAGCCGGCCTTCTTCGCAGGTGCGATGAATCGCTTGCATTGTGCGCCTGACAGAGGGTACATGACCACAGCGCGCATGACAGTCGTTGGCACGCGCGAGGTCATATGCGTTCGCCTTCTGGATCTGTACAGTGCTTTCGAAACATGGGGGGTCCCGGCGCCGCTGCACATGGCAAAGGCCTGCACCTTCTTGAAGAACTGCTCCGAGAGCCTCTTCAAAGGCCTTGCAGGCAACTCGCTAGTCTTGTCGGGCACCGTCGGGCCAGGCGACATCTTCGTCCTGCCGTCGGGCTGGATCACGCTGGAGCGCACCCACAGCATGGACAATATTGGCGTTCGGATGTCGTGGGTCAGGCGCTCCGAGATTGACGACCTCACGAAGGTGCACGAGCTCCTCCACAAGCACGGGACGTCGAGCCCGCTCACAGATGAGGTCATTCGGTACGCGGTGCACTACGACGAGACGATGAAGAAACAGGCTACGGTGGGTGATCAATGAATCTCCCACTCGTGCCTCCTCCTCCCTGCTCCTCCTCTTCCTCCTCTTCCTCCTTCTCCTTCTTCTTTTCCTCCTTATCTCCTCCTCGACCTCCTCCTACTCCTCCTTCTCCCCCCTCTCCCCCTTCTGGTCGTCGTCGATGTCTTCCAGGGTCGGCGGGGCAAGCCATGGGGCCTTCAAGATTTCTTAGAACTCCTACTCGTTCTCTGAAACATGCCTCCTCCCCCCTCGCATCGGAGGAGGCTGGAGTCGGCATCAGTGAGTGCGAAGATAAGGAGGGAGGGGGGTGCAAAGGAAGAGGAGGAGAAGGGGGAGGACGAGGAGGCGGTGGAGGAGAAGGAGGAGGAGGAGGAGGAGGAAGGGATATGACAAGGGGGATTTCTGAGGAACTTGGGCGCCCGAGTTATCCGGGGCAACTCGGGCCCGGGGTAACTCGGGTTTGGATTCCCGAAAAAGGAACCCGAGTTAGCCCTGGCCCGTGTTACCCCTGATGATTCGGGGCTCTGGACGCCCGAGTTATCCGGGGTAATTCGGGCCCGGGATAACTCGGGTTCGGAATCCCGAAAAGCGAACCCGAGTTAGCCCTGACCCGAGTTACCCCTGATGGTTCGGGGCTCTGAGGAACTGTTGTTCAACGCCCTGCAATCCGCAAGGCGGAAGCAGAGCTGGGCAAGGCGAAGCAGATGCTGGCGGCTGCTGCAGGGTCGGCGGCGGCTGCGCCGGCGGCGCCAGAGCAGGCGAAGGCGGCGCACCAGCCTCAGGAGGAGGAGGAGGCGGCGGCGGCGGCCTCGGAGGAGGCGCCGCTGGCGGCGGTGGAGGAGGCGACCGCGGCGGCGGCTTAGGTGTCAGTGCACGCCGCGCCACTGCAGCTGCGCCGTCCGCGGGCTGCACTGCTCTAGACTCTATCTCCCTCCTCCTCTTGCTCCACACGGACTCCACACCTCAAGCACATTCCTACTTCAAGCATGTGTTGCGCCCTTCCGCCTTCCTCCCTCATGCTCCGTCGGTCGCCATCCTACTTCATGGTTCTACTCATTTCCGACCTCCGCTGTTCTCGCGTGCTGGTGGGCGGGGTGCCGCCACCATAGGGTCGGTGATGGCCTTGCATGCGAATTCTCGCGGTGGCGGCGGCCCCGCGGACCAGAGTCGCCCCTCTCAGCCTCAACACCCGATAAAACACCATACGAAACGAAGACAGAGGGACGGCTCGTGGTTAGTGCCCTAACCCGCGCGCATTGCCAGTTGTTGCGGTGCCAAGTTCACAACGCATCGTTATCATTCTCATCCTCATCTGGACTTTCCTCTCATCCTCGTCCACGCCCTCCTTTACTATCATCCTCGTAGTGCCGTCGCCCTCCTCGTCGTCCTCCTCCTCGTTCTCCCCCCCCCTTCTTCTCTCGATCCCATTTGTTCCGAGTCTTCTGATCAGTACGTTCTCAAGCGGGGGCCCATGCCAAAAAGCACGCCTTGGTGACTAGTTGCTTTCCTGCGATGCCGATTGGAAATTGAAAGTCGCGTTCGAAAAGCGAAAGTGATTCAGGCCTCGGAACAAATTGACGAACACATGCCACATTCATCCGTCAACGCCTCCCCTCCCGTTCAAAGTTGGCGGTGGGTCTGATGAGATGCACTTCGACCGCAGTCTCCCCCGCGCGTGCCAGCATTGAGTTTGGGGGGAGGGGGGGTGTTCAGTAATTGTTTACATCTACCGATTCTTGTGGCTGAACTCCTACAGTGAGCCCGCGCAGCGTCGCCTGCACTCAAGAGAGTGGGAGGGGGAATGCACCTCGACTTCAGTTTTGCTTCTTAGGGGGTCTGGCTGAGGAGGGAGAGGAGGAGAGGAAGAGAGACGAGGAAGACGGGTGAGATGAGGACGAAAGGCAAGGAGGAGGAGGAGGAGGATGAGGAGAGGAGGAGGATGAGGAGGAAGAGGAGGACAGGGGAGGAAGATGACGAGGACGAGAACAAGGAGGCGGCGGCCGCCTCCTCCATTGCGCCCGGCAGCTGGCCGGCTTTGGACTCATCCGCGTCGCCGTGGCCGTCGTCACCCCTTGCGCCCTACGTATCCTTCTCATGCTCTCATCCTTGTCCTCCGATGCTCTCAATGTGTCCCTTTTCGCCTTCGTCCTTCATCTGCGGCGCGCGTCTTCTTTGAAAACTCTCAGTGCCCTGTTCCTCCTCCCTCGCGCCTCGTCGTCGTTATTGCTTTCGTTCCCTCTCTCTGACGTGGCTATCTTGGCTCAAGCAATTTTCTCTTGGACAGCGTGGATTCGAAATGTTTATTTCGCATCCGACGGCATCGTCATACCCCGCGCCTTGCCGACGGCGAAGTAACTTCGGGTTTGTCGGTTTTTTACACGTTGGTGTTTTGGTGGCGCGCGCTCGTATGCGTTTTGCGCTTGCTGTTGCCTGAATCATTGAGCACGCGGCTCTTTCTCGTTGAGTTCTCCCTGTGGGGCACGCTGATGTAGCGTTTCTGTGCAAAATTTGCCCGCTCGCCGGTGCGATGCTATGTTTGATCGGTTTCTTCTGCCGTTCGCTGTTTCAACGCATGTGCGTCTTGCTGGACCGCTCCTTTTTGGCCTGCCCAACGGCGTGGTGCTGTTTGCGTGTCGTTTCTGTATGAAAATCTCTGTCCCACGCCCACGACTCCGAAACCTCCAACCGCAGACCTGGCCCCATGACCGCTGCTACTTGGGGGTCAATATGCATTTCTTCGCCATGGCTGGCAGCTCTGGCTGGGCGACCTCGGCAGCCGGCCTCTCCAACTCGGTGGTGCGACGGAGCTGCTCCGGCGACGCCTCGATCACCGCGCCCGGCATTGCGTCCCAGTAGTTGCCCCGCAATGGCGCCGGACTCACGGCCGAACTTTGCCAGCGGGCGTGAGTTTTCCTGTCAGGGATGCCGCGGCCGCGCTTCCGGACCGCCCAGCTGGAGCTTCTAGGCGACTGGGGCGGTTGTCCAGGGCCGCTCTGGCAGCGCAATCGCCCATGTACTCGAGGACGGCAGGGCGCGCGCTCTGCCAGCACTTCTCCATCTCGGCGAAGGGCTCGTCTTGCAAGGCAGCGCTGTTGACCGCCAAGTTCGGCTCGTCCTACATCGGGTCCGCGGGGCCTCGGCTCCTGCGCAACGTGATCTGGCACGGGGAAAACACGGACGAACAGGCTCCAGTTCTTGGCCAGCACCACCTACCGCGCACGCGTCATCCACTCGTTTTGACCGTTGGGCAGGACCTGATCCATCACCTCATTCAGAAGTTCCTCGAACTAAGTACTGCGCCGTAGAGCATGTCCAAATTGCTCATGAGCCTGCCCCGGGGCATTGGAGACCTCGATGCCTATCCTCTCGAAGGTGTCGACGATGTCCTGGCCCAGGTTCGTCCGCCCAGCATTGCGCTTGACACCCCTGTGGGCGCCGTGCGTCTCGCGCTATTTGGATTCGAAGAGCCCCTTTTCACCACTTTGCTGGTCTCTGGCGCAAAGAATGGAATCATCTGCTGGAGCCCGCTGCAGGGACATCCGGCGTTGATGGCCTTCACCTCGGCGCCCTCAGCCCGGCTCAGGAGCTCCCCGGCGTCGATCTTGACCAGCGTCAATGGCGCGATGTTGGGTGGAGCATTGAAGTGCCGCGCGGCCCTGGGAAGCCTCCGCCTGTCGCGCGCAGCACTTCCTTGCCATGGCCTGGACCGTCTCGCGTGCCTTGGCGTGTCTCAGAATTCTTACGGTCCTCGTTGCTCGGGTGGCCGGATTTGCGTGCGTCATCTTCAGGGGCGCCTCCGGGAAGGTCTGGCGCTGCCTGGTGACCTCCTCTCCCCCGTCGCTGCCAGCACCTCTGCCAACGACCTCGCATTGTCAACTCCGGCTGGCTTGACATCGCTGATGCGATCCGACGGCGCAACTCTGCCGAGTACTTCTCGGAGAAGGTGCTTCTCTTGATTCTTCTCGAACTGTCCCAGCACCACTGATGTTCGCATTATCCAGGGCACTGCTGGTTTGAGAGACCACTGGGGCATGTCCGAGTTCGTGGCGAAGAACAGCTCCGTTGGCATCACCTCCTCGTAATCGGATCCGCCAGGCCAACCCAGCACCTGCTGACGGATACGTGATGCGCGACGCTGGCAGCTGAACGCAGGCCTAGGACGGACGCGCAGTTACGGGACCTCGATGGCAAAGTAGCGATCGCCCACATTTGCAAGCGAGCCACCAACGCGCAGAACCCTAGGTATCTCATGGCGCCAACATCGCAGAGCGGATTTCGTTCGGAAACGATAGGATGGGCCCAGAGAGTCCAGGACAATTTCGCTCATGATTTCGAGGTGAATTTCGTGCGGATTTGTGTTCGACCAGGAATGAAGACCAACAAGAGATCCACGCGAATTTAATTTCGTTTGTCGCTCGCCGCTTCGGGCAACAATTCATGCAGAAATCCACGCAGAAATCCGCTGCAGCACGTCTGCAAGGCCGGTGCAATGAGATGTCTAACCGCCCCCCGAGTGCACGACGGAATTTCTCTGGGTCCCAGCGAACCCCTTTGGCCGTCAGGTTCTGAAGGATCGGCCACGCACCGCGCAATGCGCCCATGCCGAAGTCGTTTGGCTCTTACGCGTCGATCGTGCGCAGGATTGCGCGCCGGTGGCGGGCGTCCCAGCCGCTCTTGATATTAAGTCGAGCGTGTCCCTCTACAGGAGAAATATTCAAACATATTCAAAAATAGTTCGGGGGCGTTTTTTATTTTCGAATCTTTTTCATTTTTCAATATAAGCAACCCTCCCAAAAAGAAACGCGTCGCTTCCCCCGTCGGCTCAGGCTGTCCGCAAGACCTGCTGTCTGCAATATTTCCGTACCGTCACATTAGTAGAACATGTCATCCAAACCATCGTTGTCGCCTCCGTCAGCGCCGCTGGCACCGACGCGCGCCTCAGGTTTCTGGTTCGGCCCAAGCGAAAACCTGACGTAGCCGCGGGCGCAAAGTTTTCCATGTCCTCGATCTCCTCCGCCGTCATCGCATCAACCTCCGCTGTCTGAATCTCCCTGCCTTCCTCATCATCTTGCACAGGTTGAGCTGGCAGTGTCCGCTGGCGGCCACCTTCACCGGGTGAATATGATCTCGTCCCTCTTCATAGCCTGCGCGGTTCTGAGAGTATTGAGCATGGGCTTGCCCGAGACAGCGCGCAGGCGGATAATCGGATCCTGCCGCCCACGCGGCATTGGATCTCGACCTGATAGATCGACTCTAGGGTCTCGTCGCTGCCGACTTGGAACGTCGTGGGCTTCTCCTGCTTGATGAACATCACCGTCAGGCCGGCCTTCTTCATGACACCCTTGTGGTCTTCAAAGGCGTCCTCACCGACGACGCCCATGCCGCAGCCGGTGTCGACCACGCCCGAGCCTGGCTCGTGCGCCATCGCGGCCAGGGCCTCAGCTACCTCCTCCTCGTCAGACACCTCGCTCAGGTTTTGGCACAGCTCGATGGCCTCGTCCACGTCGTCGTGCAGCGCGGCGTAGGCCTCGCACCGTCGATGTCCTTTTCAAGCTCCTCCTCGACCTCAGGGCTCTCGTTGTCCTCGCACTCCCAGTGCTGGTCATCGTCGTCGTCGTCGTCGTCGTCGTCATGCATCAGCTGGTCCTGATTTTTGCCCAGCTCGCACTCGAACGAGCTGGCGACTTAGACGGTCTCGTCCTGATCGTCGACGCTTGCCACGACCACGTCAATTCTGTTTATATCCCCCTGTCACGGGATGGAGGTCGCTGTCGTCGCGGTATTTTGCAGTCTCGATTGCAGTGACCTATTTCATCACAGTTGTAACATTGCGTACGCTTCGTCATCGCCTCCATGTCCGGTTTTTTCGGGTCCAGTCCCAACGCCAATTGTTCCTTCGAGATATTGTTCCGCTGGTCCGCTAGGTCACCAGTATCTAGATTGCTTCACTCGTCCAGGATGTGATCACCGCAGTCGTCGTCACCGTCGAACCCTGCGAGGAGGGTCGCGATGTTTAGGGCGTCGTCGTCGACCTCATTCGTCATGTGGGTGCCGTAGGGCTTGCGGCTTGCCATGCTGAGACAGTTCGGACGACCCGTTCGGGTCCGTCGTCCGAAGCGCCATCGCGATGCCCCTTTCATTGTAGGATCTGGACGACGCAGCCAGCACCACGGCCAGACTGGAGCGCCAAGTGGGCTTCCAGTAGCAGCATGTACCCACGCGCCATGTCCCGCAGCACCACGCACTCGGGCTCGCCCTTCGCGAACGCCGCCTGAGCCCTCCTCAATATGCCGCCATCGACTCGTTCTTGGTTAGGCGGATCGAGGACACCTCCTGGAGCGCCTCGACGAGCCGACCGTGAGTTGCCAGGTCGGGGAGTCGGTTGTCCAGCGTCTCAGAGACCAGCGCCTCGCCGCCGATTTGCTCCAGGTCGTCCATGCCCACGATTTCCAAAGCCCGAGCAGCGACGTCGTCTACAGAGTGAATAGCACGGGCCCCGGGGCCGCAGTTGGCGTACACTTGGCCCGCTGTTCGATGAGGCACGCTCTCGCCCACTTCTTCCGAGTTCTGCAGCCCTCGAAGGCGCCGGCTCCTGTTTCCAGTGGACCTCGTGATCGCATCGCTGAAGCTTCCCGTGTTCGCGCTCGGTCACAGCAGCTTCCGGTACTCGCCCGAGCGCCACCAGGCGCGGCAGCACGTGCTATCGCGCAGCGCGCTCCGCACTATCAATACAGGCCAGTTTTACGTTTTAAGTCCGGCGTGTCCCTTGCTTTTATCTTCATACAGAAAGTCTGTTGAAGATGTTTTATTTGTCTTCCAGAATTTGCCTGTAGTCGGACATGATGCCCGACCGAATCCCTTCCCTCACCTGAGGCAAGCCCGAAGAATTGCAGCCTCGGCACAAGCGTCATGCGTGTTACACAATTTCAGCCAAAACTTGGCAGGAACATAGGCACCGATCTGGGCGTTATTTCCCAAGTCACACTCAGCAAGAGGGGAGAACAAATTGATCAGGAAATGAACACGAAACGGCGGCGCACGGGGCTCTGGCCAAACCAGGAGGTCCTTCGCATGCCCACGTCAGCATACCCCCCTCATCCACGCCGCAGTCGTTTTGCTTGCCCCCTCCTCCATCTCACCTGCCTCGCGATACACGCCAGTCGCTGAAAGGATCTATTTTTGGATACCCAGGTCCAATCTACTTGAGGCGCCCTCCTACTTCAAGAGTCGAACGGTTTTCCCTCTTACCTCCTTTTCAGGGGTCGGGTGGAGGCCCAACTTATTGCGAAGGCCTTACGGCCGGTGCCGCCAACCCTGAAGGGGGACGTCGACGACGACGGCGGCGGTGGCGGCGGCGACGACGACGACGACGCTGATGTGGGCCCGAGTCCTCAGGATGCTTCTTGGGGTCTCTTGGGAAGGCTCTCGGGGGCCTCTGGGGGGAGTGTTGGGGTCTCTTGGGAGCCTCTTGGGGGCCTCTCGGGGGCCTATTCGCGTGTCCTGGGGGCCTCTTGTGGGCTTCTTGGGGCTTCCTGGGAACCTCTTGGGGCCTCCTGGGAGCTTCTCGAAAGGCACGCTCTTGGAGCCGTCTTGAGGACCTCTTCGGCAGTCGTGGAGCGGCGGGAAGCGGCAAAGGCGAGACCGCCCAAATCTGTCAAAAACCAACGGAAAATCAATGATGTTTGCCTCTTGGGGCTCTCTCGGGGGTGCCTTTGGAGGCCTCTTGCTGCCTCTTGAAGGTCTCCTGGGCAGTCTGGGAGCGTGACGGCGTTTTGGGCCGGTCGTTTGGCGATTTGGGGCCCTCTTGGACCGTCTCGGGGGCCTCTGGGGCACTCGTGGCTTGTTTGGTTACCTTTTTCCGTCTCCGGACCCCCAGGGGGAGGATGGGTCCGTAGCCATTTTGGCTCAAGCTGCTCGCGCGGGCGCGCCCCCGGGGCTCAAACCGGCTCGTCATGGGCGTCCGGAGTTGAAGTTTCTGGAGGTGGTCCGCCGGGGGATGGCTGCGGGAGGCGCTTCGGACGCGGGGCGCATCGTCCTGCGGGGTCACGCTGGTGCGCGGGCCTCCGCAGACAACCTCATCGTGAAGCTCAAGGCGAAGCTCTCGGCGGCCGAAGGCGAGCTGCAGCGGCTTCGGGCTCTGGTTGCGGCGCCTCCCGACGCGTCCGTCGCGGCGGAGGTGGCGCGGCGCGAGGCCATCGCTCGGCCCGCCTTGCAGGCCCTCGTCGAAGGCTCGCAGGTGCCTGGTATACGCAGGCTGGAGCGCAATTGTGCCCTTCATGCCGCGTGCTGCCCGCCTGCGGGGGCGCCAATCGCTGACTGGAGGCGTGCCCAGCATGGGGCACGCTTGGGCAGGGCGGTCGGCCTAGGCGGTAATGGGCTAGGCTGCACTTGTGGCACTGTGGTGTTCTCCTCTTGTCACGTGGTCGTGAAAGAGTGGAGCCTGCGCGCTGATGCTTCTCCTTTCGTGCCTGGAGCTGGTGTCTGGGTCCCCTTGCCCTCTGATGCTGCAGGCGATTCGATGGCCGTGGCTGCCGATGTTGCTTCACGTGTTTCTTCGGTGGGAGCAGTCGACACCCTCGGTACCGATATGGTTGATGATCATCACGATGAGGCAGACGCCAGCACCGTCGAAGACGAGTTCTGCGCGCTCGTGGAAGAGCAGCTGGTGGCCTGGTCTGGCGCTGGCAGATCTTCCAAGCCCTTCGTGCAGCTCCGCAGGCGGCTCGACGGTGTTCATGGCGTTTCACGCGAAGGAGGTGCTGCGGCTGCTCCTTCGTCTGTGCCTGCTGACGGCGAGGGAGCTCCTGAGGTATCTGCATGCGCTT
>CAUYUJ010017179.1:0-55000 GCA_963575745.1 Prorocentrum cordatum | reverse complement strand
TCGTCGGAGTAGGAGGAGGAAGAGGAGGAGCAGGGGGAGGAGCAGGAGGAGGAGGGGGAGGAGGAGGAGGAGGAAGATGAGGAGGAGGAGATGGAGGAGGGCGAGAACGTGGAGGACGAGAAGGAGGAGAAGGAGAAGGAGAAGGAGAAGGAGACGGAGAAGGAGGAGGAGGAGGAGGAGGAGGAGGAGGAGGAAGAGAGGGAGGGGGAGGAGGAGGAGGAAGAACAAGAGGAGGAGGAAGACAATGGCGAGCTTGGGGGCCCCTTGGGCCGTCTTTGGGGCCTCTTGGCGGTCCTGGGGGCCTCTTGTGTATCTCGGGGAGCCCGTTGGGGCCTCTTGGGGGTCGCTTGGGAGCCTCTGGATGCCTCTTGGGCGCCTCTTGGGGCCTCTTGGGGCCCTCTTGGGGCGCTCTTGGGGCGCTCTTGGGAGCCTTCGAGGGGCTCTTGGGGGCATGTTGGAGGAGATCTATCAAAGAAGGGGGGGAAGTAGCGTTGCCCCTCTAGAGTGCCTCTTGGGCCCAAAAAGCGGCCACCATCCTTCCAACACCTAGGGAAATCAAATGGTGTGTTGCTTTCCCGCCTTTTCGCTCTTCGAGCCGTCTTGGGCAACCTTGGACACCCCAACGACCCGCGGAACCCCCCGTCCAGGTCCAGGGCAGGGGGTAGGGGGAGGGGTCAAGTTACCCCCTCCCCGCCCGCAAGCCGTCTCGCTCACTCCCACCCGCCCTCCCAACACATACGTAGCACCCAAGTCTGGCCCGAGCCTCAGCATATTCAGCAGTCGTCTTGGGATGGGGAGCTACTGGGGGCCAATCCGCCGCCGCCGCCGCTGCCTCTGCCGCCGCCGCCGCCGCCGCCGCCGCCGCCGCCGCCGCCGCCCCCCGCTGCCAAACCGCCGCCGCAGCCGCAGCCGTTGCCGCTACCGCCGCCGCCGCCGCCGCCGCAGCCGCCGCAGCCGCCGCCGCCGCCGCAGCCGCCGCAGCCGCCGCCGCCGCCGCCGCAGCCGCCGCAGCCGCCGCAGCCGCCGCCGCCGCCAAGTGTACTCTGTATAGTTTTTTGACAGGGGGGGGCCGCATCGGGTTGGCTGCGCATGTGCAGAATTTGGAGGCAGAGTGTGTTTTGTATTGTTTTTTACAAGGGATGGTGGGGGAGGTGTCGGCATGGACTCGGGTTGGCCCCCAGTCGCCTGGGGGAGGGGGTGTTTATTAATAGGGAACAGTGGTCAACCCCTCCCCGAAGGGGAAGAAGGGGGTTGGAAGAGGAAACTCTCTAGACCACCGAAGCCCAGAGGGCTGGTGGGATGTTTCTCTGTCTCTCCCTCTGTCTCTCTCTCTCTCTCTCTGTTTTATCGTCACCGTTCCCGGCCTCGGTTGCTCCTCTGGCCTCACTCTTCCTTCGTGTCTCCTCGCTTCCCCCTCTCCATTCTCCGTCGCGTTCCTGGCCCCGCCTATTGCATCTTCCGTGCTCCCCTTTCCATCCTCCTCCCTCCTCCGTTTCCTCTCGTCACGCCCCTTCCCCTTGGGCCCCTCCCTCCACCTCCCTCCTTCCTCCTTTATCATGCGCCCTATTCCCGCCATCGTTATTTCACGGCTGCATTTGCTTGGGAGTTTAGTTTCCCAGTCGATGGTCGCACCAGTGGGAGAGAGGGAGGGAGGGAGGGAGGGGCGTCTTGTTGCCGCCTCCCCCTCACACAGGCGAGGTCAAGCACTACGAACAGGCAGCCCGAGGGGATGGGCGAGCATACGCCCATGTGCGTATGGCAGGCTGGATGTGGTTGGGATGGGTTCGTGCCAGGTGTTGGATTGGAGGAGGACGAGAAGGAAGACGAGGGAGGATGATCGGGATGGGTCATGGAGGGAGGATCGAGACAGGAAGAGCATGCGGGCGAGTGACGGGAGCGGGGGGAAGGGGGCGAGTGACGGGAGCGTGGGGAGGGGGACAACGGAACAGACGGGGCAGGAGGGTTGTGAGGAATTTGGGCAGGGACGGGGAGGGGGAATGATGAAGGGAGAGCTTCGTGAGCGGGGGGAGGAAGGGGAAGGAAAAGGGCTGGGACGAAGCGGAGGGGAAGGCGGAGAGGGAGGATGAACAGGAAGGATTGGCGGAGGGACGAGGGGAAGACCTGCCGGGCCATGGAAGGAGCAATCGTGTGTCCGTCGCTCGATTCACGTGGCTTCGGACCCGACGGGGTACGGAGCCTCGGTGCTCCTCCTCCCTCCTGGCGGCCCGCAGGGCGACGGCCTCCCGCCGAAGGCAAGGGGCCTCCTGCTCGTCGGTCGTTTCCTCCACTCCCTCCGCCTCGCGTTTGACCTTTGGTGCGCGTGCCACTGCACGCGTTTGCCTTCTTAGCCGCTGCCGTCTTAGCGGAAAGGGTGCGCGTTGCTCTCTCTCTTAGTTCGCGCGTATCATTGTCCATTCACAATTACTGAACATAACATTGCAGTTCTGCCGGAGGCCTTGTTCCCCAAGAACCTTCAATATCCATATGAGCGGATCCCTTGGGTTTGGAATTCGGAACAGGAAAGATGCTCAACCGACAGGGGATGCCGATTATCTGACGAAAGACATGCTACCAGCAGGCACCACGATGGATACTGTGAATATGACGCGATAAGTTACACGACACATTATCGTAACTGTTGTGAGAGTGCGGATTTCGACGGATCCCCGTCAGAAGGACCCTTTTTAAGAGAGCGTGGGAGCATATGACATGTCCACTGCTCCCGGAAAGAAGAAACACGGACTCGAATAAGCCCCGCGTGGTGGAATAGTGTCTCTTCAGCAATCAGATCAGCGGTCGGAAGTACCCACTATCTCCCGAACTATGCTGGGGGAGCCTAGCAAGAATCGTGCCAATCTGGAGGCGAAGATCGTTTGTGCGGAAGGTTGGGACTTGTCGCCAACGAGCGGCCTGATACGTAACCCCGATATGAGCCTATGTCATGGCATTCGGGACGGATATCTTGATGTCCTGTAATGCTGAGATCAACGACGCATTGCTGAGATCAACGATCCCGATGATCCTGAGGCTGAGCCGGCGGGGGCACGGTGCCTATGGCACCGATGTCGCCGACGCTACCGACGGAGGCGAGGATGACACGCATAATTTCGGTCCCAGTGCCCTCTGACACGCCCGAGTCGTTGGCAACTGCCCAGGGACAACGTGAAACGATTCCCGACGTCGTCGAGAGCGTTACGCCTGACCCTCCCAAGCGCGAGGCGCCCAGCGGAGGTGCGAGAGGGGACAGTTCAAGGTCGAGTTTCTACCAGACGAGAAGGAGGTGGGAATTAACGACCCGCTCGGAGGGAATATAACTCGGCCTGCACGTCACACGGGCGTCCTGGCCCGAAGTTGTTGCGGTGGATGATGAAGAACAGATGCCCGGCATATTTTTCCCAGGCAGACAGCTAATCACGATGACGTTTCCGTTGGTCCCGTGCCACCTTCCATTGAAACTCCCAGGCAAAAATCGGGTCACTTTGGCCTCGCCGTGGGGTACCGTGTCGCTGAGTAAACATCGCCCAGTGGGACAGACCGCAGAAAGCGGGAGATCCACGAGACGCGAGGTCAGATTTGCTTACAAGCCCCGTAACGTCAAGGCAGTATGGCCAGACGCGATCGCGAACCTCGGTACAAAACTTTGGAATAGAGAGAGAGAGAGAGAGAGAGAAACAAAAAAAAAAATCGATGAATGACAGATGTTCCGTAGCACGGGGAAGGGCTAAGAGGACGGCGTCCGCTGCCAGGTCCGATCCGTCTACGATGAATCGGATGTCCGTCGGAGAAATATTACGAACACCGATGCCCGAGAAAATCTGGTGAGTATAATTGGCTGGTGTGTAAAGATTGTTCGGGGTGTGTATCACCCTTCGTAGTCGGCGCGTTAGCTTTGAGCGGCAACCCGCGTGTGTTTCAGGGGCCTTTGGATTCCTCCTGGGCCCTCCTCTGGCTCCTCCCCTGCCTTCCCTCACTCGTCCCCCCTAGGATCGAGGTGAGGATTAGTTCATAGGTTTCGCCTCGAGCATTCTTGGCTCCCGAGGCTGACCCTCAGAAATGGAGGGTCGCGAGCGCCTTTCTCTTTCCCCTCTTACCGCTGGCCCTCGTCGAGTCAGCTGCATGCGGACAGTTACGATACATATATATATATATATAAGCATATAGATTTTTCATGTGTTTATATGATGCAGCTACCAATCATTCTCTGTGTATATATACATGTGTGTATGTGTCTACGTGTGTAGATATATATATATATACATACATAGATAAAAGTGTATTTCTATATGCAGCCGATGGCGTGTATTTATAATATACATACCCCCCCTGCCCCGAGTGCCACACCTCCCTGCCACATCTGGGGAACGCTCCCGGTTCCACTCCCCAGGGCGTTCCGGGGAGCCTCCAGAGCGCTCCAGGAGGGCCCAAGACGCCTTCCAGGAGCGCCCACAATGCGAAAGGATGGTCCAAGACGCTCCCAAGCAGTCCAAGTCAGCCTTTACCTCCAAGAGACCTCAAGAGAGGAACATCGTCGATTCTCATTTGTTTGATTTGATGCTTTTGGCTTCTCGCGTTTTCGAGCTTCCAACGCTCCAAGAGCGCCGAAGAGGCTCCCAAGACTGCCCCAAGGCCACCCAAGAGACCCTCAGGACGGCCCCAAGACGGGCCAAGAAGGCTCCAAGACTACCGACTAGGGTCCCAGGACAGCCCCAGACCACCCCAGAACAGGCCCAAGATGGGCCCAAGAGCGGGAGCAGGAGGCTTCCAGAGACCTCCGAGAGGCCTCCAGGACCCCCCAGAGGCCCCCAACACCCCCCCGATTCCTTACAGTCCCCAACAAGACCCCGACGAGGCTCCAAGAACAGCCCACGAGAGCTGCGAGAGCCGTCCCGAGAGAGCCCGAGGAGGGTGTTTTTCGCCTTCTCACGTTTTCCCGCTTCCAACCCACTTCGAAGATCGAGGATTTTGAAAAAAAGGGAACTCCCAGAATTCCTTTTTTTTTTTTGTCAAAGTGGGATTCCTACTCGGGGGTCTTACACATCCCTTGACATCTGGCCGGTAACTTAAAGAACGGCCCAACACGCTCCCGCGCAGCCCGAGACACCCGACGGCTCTCAAGGCCTTCAGGAGGCCTCCAGAACCTCCAGGGGGTCCGGAAGATTCCACACCCCTGAGGGACCCGGCTAACAAAACCCGTGAGGCACAACCAAAAAGCAGCGTTGTTCGGCGACGAGGAACTGGATAAAAATTGGAATCCCACAATTCATGTTCTTTTGTTTCAAGTTTGGCCCCCGGTCTACTCTTGCACAAGAGACCACAATTCAGACCCCCCTCACCTCCCCTAAAAGAACCCAGGAAGCCTTTGAGGGCCCCAAATCGTTGAATACCCAGAGGGAATTAATGATTTCTGCGTTTCCGCACTTCCCCTTCTATACGATTCCGAGGCGGCTTGCGCAGGGCCCCCAAGGGAGTCCCCGGACGCAAGAAACGACCAAATTGAGATTACATGAGTTAGCCTATCAAGCCTAGCTAGAACTTGAGCGCTCGCGAAGCGCGCGCCTCAGGGGAGGGTGGCGGTGTATGAATCACCACTGAGAGACCAACGACTTTACACACCACACCGCCGCCATCCCTGAAGGCACATGCAAAGTTCATCGGATGGTGCCTGTGAATCTGTACATATGTATATACATATATTATATATACATATAACGGCGCACCGGGTCCGGGGACCCGGGGCCGGGACCCCGACCACAAATGTGGGCCCCGGGGGGCCTGGAGGCTCGTCGGACCGCCGGACGCCGTCCAAGATCGTTCGCAGGCGGCTTCGGAACGCGCTCCGATGGCTCCAGATGCCTTCCAAGACGCCTGTCATGACACCAAGAAGGTCCCAGAAGCCTCCAAGACGCTCCGAGAGGCAGCCCAAGAGAGGCCCAAGAAGCAAAAATCGTGCCATTCCTATGGGACAACGTATATTTTTCGCATGTTCGCCTCTTGGGCTTTCACCGCGTCCAAGACGGCCCAAGAGGCGCCCAAGACGGTCTACGAGGCCTCCGGGAGCGCTCCAAGGCTGCGCACGAGTGGCCCAGGACGGCCCCAAGACGGCCGAAGAGAGCCCCAAGACGAGTTCGAGAGGGGTCCCAGACGGAGAAAGCCAACCTCGAATTCCGAGCTTCCGGCCCAAGAGGCTCCAGGAGGCGCCAAAATGCCGCCAAGAGGCGCCAAAAGGCTCCCAAAAGCACCCCAAGACGTTCCGAGAGGCACCCCAAGAGAGGTCCAAGAAACAAAAATCGTGCCATTCCTATGGGAAAACGTATATTTTTCGCATGTTCGCATCTTGGGCTTTCACCGCGTCCAAGACGGCCCAAGAGGCCTCCAAGACGGCCTAGGAGGCCTCCGGGAGCGCTCCAAGGCTGCGCACGAGTGGCTCAGGACGGCCCCAAGACGGCCCAAGAGAACCCCAAGACGACTTCGAGAGGGGTCCCAGAAGGAGAAAGCCACTCTCGAATTCCGAGCTTCCGGCCCAACATATCCCAGGAGGCGCCAAAACGCCGCCCAGAGGCGCCAAAAGGCTTCCAAAATCAGCCCAAGACGTTCCGAGAGGCACCCCAAGAGAGGTCCAAGAAACAAAAATCGTGCCATTCCTATGGGAAAACGTATATTTTTCGCATGTTCGCATCTTGGGCTTTCACCGCGTCCAAGACGGCCCAAGAGGCCTCCAAGACCGCCCCAAGACGGCCCAAGAAGCTTCCAAGAGGGCCCCAGGACAGCCCAAGAGGGCCCCAAGACGGCCCAAGAGGCGCCCAAGATGGCCCAAGAGGGCCCCAAGACGGGCCCAAGAGGGGGCCCAGAGGGGGACCACGAACCGCAAGCTCGAGCCTTCCGCCCCAAGAGGCCGCCAGGAGGCCCCAAGGAGGCCCCTCAAGAGGCCCCAGGAGACCCCCAAGAGGCCCAAAGGAGGCCCCGAGAAGCCCCAAATCGGCCCCCAAATGCTTCGAACCTGCTTCCAGGAGGCCCCCGACAGGTTCAGAGGCTCCCGAGAAGCTACGTCAAACTCCCAGCGAGCGGCCGGACGAGGCCCCCCACAAAATCACAAGAGGGTTCCAGTATTTGTATCCTTCAGCGCTCTCTGGCCTTCTTCCCCCTGCCCCCTTCCCTGCGACTTTCGTTGACTCAAGCTCGCCACCTAGCTAGAACCTAAGCGCGCGCGAAGCGCGCGCGTGGTTCTAGTATATAGTATACGCAGATACCGCCCCCCCCCCGACCCTGGGTCCACACCTCCCCGTGACATCTCGGGGACGCTCCCGGTACCACTCCCCCGGCCTTTCAGGGGAGCCTCCACAGCGCCCCTGGAGTGCCCAAGACGTCTCCCAGGAGCCCCCAGAATGCGAAAGGATGGTCCAAGGCGCTCCCAAGCAGTCCAAGTCAGCCGTTCGACGTCTCTCGAGGCTCCCAGGTGGCCTCCAAGAAACCCCAAGAGAGGTCCGAGAGGCGTCCCGGGACGGCCCGAAGAGGCCAATATCGTTGATTTTGATTATTTCTTTTTATATGTTTGGCTTTCTCGCGTTTTCGAGCTTCCAACGCTCCAAGAGCGCCGAAGAGGATCCCAAGACCGCCCCAAGGCCACCCAAGAGACCCTCAGGACGGCCCCAAGACGGGCCAAGAAGGCTCCAAGACTGCCGAAGAGGCGCCCAGGACAGCCCCAGACCACCCCAGAGCAGGCCAAACATGGGCCCAAGAGCGGGAGCAGGAGGCTTCCAGAGACCTCCGAGAGGCCTCCAGGACCCCTCAGAGGCCCCCAACACACCCCCGATCCCTGAGAGGGCTCAAAAAGACCCCGACGAGGCTCCAAGAACAGCCCAAGAGAGCTGCGAGAGCCGTCCCGAGAGAGCCCAAAGAGGGTAAGGTCGTTGATTTCCAATGGTTTTTCTAATGTTTTTCGCCCTTCTCACGTTTTCCTATTTCCAACCCTCGAAGATCCAGGATTTCGAAAAAAAAAGGGGGAATTCCCAGAATTCCCTCTTTTGTTTCAAAGTGGGCTCCTACTCGGAGATCCCACACATCCCTTGGCAGCTGGCCAGTACTGCACCTCCCGGCTTCCCGGGGAGCCCCCAAGACGCCCGAGGACAGCCCAAGACGACCCCAAGGAGTCCCCAGAACGTAAAGAACGGCCCAACACGCTCCCGCGCAGCCCGAGACACCCTTCCGACGGCTCTCCAGGCCTTCAGGAGGCCTCCAGAACCCCCAGGGGTCCAGAAGATCCCACACCCCTGAGGGGCCCGGCTAACAAAACCCGCGAGGCACAAACAAAAAAAGCGCCGAACAGCGCCGAGGAATTGGATCAAACATTGAAATCCCACAATTTATGTTGTTTTGTTTCAAGTTTGGTCCCCAGTCTACTCTTGCACAAGAGACCACAATTCAGACCCCCCTCATCTCCCCCAAAAGAACCCAGGAAGCCTTTGAGGGCCCCAAATCGTTGATTACCCAGAGGGAATTAATAATTTCTGCGTTTCCGCACTTCCCCTTCTATACGATTCCGAGGCTTGCGCAGGGCCTCTAACGGAGTCCTTGGACACAAGAAACGACCGCAATAATATTACATGAGTTAGCCTATCAAGCCTATCTAGAACTTGAGCGCGCGCGAAGCGCGCGATGGTTCTAGTACGTATATGTATATGCATAGATACATGTATTGACTAGTTGCTTATAGTTGTACAAATCTACAGACACATCGATGTGCCCATCTATGTATAGATCTCTCTCTCTACATATATATATATGTGTGTATATGTATATGGTCGTGCAGAATGTATGTATGTATGTACGTAAGTATGCATATTGATGTACGTACGCCTGTATGCATGCATGTATGTAATTATGTATGCATGCATGTGTATGTCTGTCTGTCTGTCTGTATATATGTATGTATGTATGTATGTATGTATGTATGTATGTGTAACTGTATGTACATGTATGTATGTTTGTACATATATATACTATATCTCGAAGACGCCTACGGCGAATCACCGCCGCCACCTGCCTTTGTGGAAGCGCCTATGTGGCCGAAAGTTGGGTTAGAGCGTGGCTAAACTATCGGACCATGTGTTCCCCGAGTTTGTTTGGAACGCCTTCGGGGAACATGTGGTCGAGGAAGAGGAGGATACTGAGGAAAAAGAGAAGGGCGGGAGGAGGCCTTTTCGGAGCCTCTTGCGGCACGCTCGATTGGGCCGTCTTGGCGGTCTTGGAGGCATCCTGGGGCCGCCTTGAAGGCCACATTGGGGCCATTTTGGGGCTCTCTTGGGGCCTCTTGGGTGTCTCTTGGGGGCACGACACTAGGGAGTGTGTCGTGAACATATTGGGCGAACGACCACGGCCATGCCAAATCCTGATTCATCTTCGCCATCTGCTCTGTGCACCTTAGTCCAGGGGAGACGAGGGGACAACGAGGATGAGGGGGAGGAGGAGACAATGAGAAGGAACAAGAGGAGTCCGAGGTCGCGATTCGCCCTTGTGGAAGCGCCTATGCGGTCGACAGCTGAGTTTACTGGATGTTCGTTAGGATATCATTAGGGGGCTCTCGGGGGCCTCTGGAAGGAAGTGTTGACGACTCTTGGGGGCCGTGTTGCGGCCTCTTGAGGGCCTCTTTGGGTCTCTTGGACGCCTCTTGGGGGCTCCTGGGGGCCTCCTGGGCGGAAGGCTCGGATTCTCGATTCGTGTTCCCTGTCTTGGGCCGCTGTGGGGCCGTCTTGGGGCCCTCGTGGGCCGTTTTCGGCGCCACCAGGGCCGTCTTGGGGCGCTCTTAGGCCGTCTTGGGGGCCCTCTTTGAGGACTGTTGGGCCGTCTTGGAGTGGTTTTTTTGGCTTGCTGGGCCGTCTTCGAGCGTCGGAGATCCGAGCAGGCGAGAACGCCGCAACTTTTCAAACACCGGAGGCAACTATATGCGTGTGCCTCTTGGGTCCCTCTTCGGAGGCCTTTGGGAGGCCTCTCGTGGCGTCTTGGAGATATCTTGGGCCATCGTGATGTCTGTTTGGGCGTCGTGGAGCGATCGTTCGGCGACTCCAGGCTTTCTTGTGCATGCGGAAATCGTTACCGATCTGTATGTATATATGTAGACTAGAACCATCGCGCGCGCTTCGCGCGCGCTCAGGTTCTAGCCCAGGCCAGGGGCGCGCTAGAAGATCTTGGACAGCGCTCAGCGCTAGCAAGCACAGGCGCGTGACATAGTCGTGCCTCCTGAGGGCCTCTTGGGCACCTCTTGGGTCTTCGTGGGGGCATCTGAAGGGCTTCTGGGGGTTCTCCGTGCTTCCTCAATTTGCTGTAAGAGCCCGGCGGCCCCGGCGGCGTCCCAGGAACGGTCTCAGGTTTTTGGACCGGAGGCCGCATGTAGACGTACATGAAGGTTTCCGGGGAAGCCTCTCAGAAGCCCGTTGGGGCCCTCTTGGGGGTGTCCTGGGGGCTTCCTGGGAACCTCGGGGGGCCTCTTGGAAGCCTCTTGGGGGGTCTCTGGAGGCCCTTTGGGGCCTGCCGCGGGCGTCTTGGGGGCCTCTTGGGGCCTCTTGGGGGTCTCTTAGGGGCCTCTTGGGAGCCTCCTGGGGCGGGGGGGCTTGAAGGTTCAGTTGGGTTTCCCGTCTTGGGCCCCTCTTGGGGCCCTTCGGGGACGCGTTTGGGCCGTCCTGGGCGCCTCTTGGACTGTCCTGGGCCCCTCTGGGGCCGTCTTGGGGCTCTCTTGTGGGCTTCGTGGGCCGTGTTAGGGCGGTCTAGGGAGAGTCTGAGGTCGTGAAGGACGGTACGAAGGACAAAAATCGAATATGGTAAACATGTACGTTTTACAAGGGAAGGGGGGCTATTTTTGCTTCCCGGGGCCGTCTGGGGGGATCTCTTGGAGGGGTCTTCGAGCGTCTTGGAGGCGTCTGGGGCGGTTCGAGACGCCTCTTGAGCCGCCGGAGACCGCTGGAGGTTGTCTTCAGGGTGGCTCTGGGCGACCTTGGGCTACCTGGACGGCTGTCTGGGCGCTCCGGGGGCCGACCTGGGGCCCGCCGGGGAGCGGGCTGGGCCCGACGTCCCCCCATTTGTGGTCGAGGCTGCGGCCCCAGGCCCCCCAGGCCCGGTGCGGCGTTATATGTATACTTTTTAGATACACATGCGTACATACATACATACATACATGCATGCATGCATACATACATACATACATACATACATACATGCATACATACGCCTATGTATGCACATGTATGTATGCACCTGTCTTTATAACCATCAACATATATTTATATACATATATGTGTGGGGGACCTATCGACTACATACATTTCCATATATATATATATATATATATATATATGGCACATACACACATATATATGTATATATATATGGCGGCGTTTTCAAACTTCCGTGTCCTGCCATCCCGTTTGCCGTCAATGCCACCGTCCGTTGGCATTCTTCTCAAGCTCTTTTTTCGACGGCCGGCACATGTACTCTCGACTGAGAGGATTAGTCACTTCGCTCGGTGCCATAGTTGGGACAAACTTCAGTGGTTTCATCGGAGCTGCGGGGGGCATCAGCAGTCTCGCGCAGCAGGTGACTGACTGCGCTGTACTGGAGCTGGGTGCACAGTGGGCCCCCACTGCTCTTCTGCTGGTCGCGACGTTCGGTTTCTTGTTGGGTGTGCTGTGTACGTGCTGCTATGTCCAGCAGTGCCCTGCGAGTCGGGCGCCGCCTCAACCTACAGTGGGGAGGGGGCGGGACTTGGCAGGCCCGCATCGTCGTCGGTCCGGCCACACGGAAGGATCTCCGCGACGTCATGGAGATCGAGGCGAGCGCCCAGCAGGAGGCCGACGGCAAGATCTGGTACCTTTTGAGCCCGGACCTCGACGTGTACCCAGTGCTGGTGGACGCCCCGGATCTGCGCGGCTACGAGCTTCTGGACAACGACGGGAGCGTGCTGTTGAGGTCTGGGCTCCGCCGGGGCGCGAGACCGGTGTACGGCTCCGAGTGGGTGCCTACCGCGCTGGAGCTGGTGGACGCGATGGAGGCGGTGGCCCCGCAGGTCAGGCCCGAGCACAGGATGTCCAAGAAGGGTCCGCTTCCTCCGACGGGGGCAGCAGTGCAGACACCTACGGACTTGGTGAATATAGTGACTGGGAGTGAAAGGCTCCCGGAGGTCAAGCCGCTGCGCTGGTACGTCACGGCGGGGCCCAACAAGTCGGAGATCGACGGCCTCTTCCCCCACTCCGTGGTGGACGAGTTCGCGCGCTCGGATGACATGGCCATCGCTGTTGTCGGCACCGGCGTGTACACCCTCAGAGCCCTCGACCCGAAGGAGGGCGTCGTGCAGGTCATCCGAGACGACCGCCTGCTAGCCATGGCGAAGGACAGCAGCGGGATCCGCAAGAAGCTGTTCAGGGACGCCGTGCTGGAGGTCACGGAGACCCCGTGGCCAGGGTGGCCGCTCTTGGGGCCGCGCACCACGGCCTGGTGTGTCCGCTTCATTGCAGAGCAGGACAGCCACCCCCGGGCCCGCCACACCAAGTGGCTGCACGAGACGGGGCTCACCCAGTCGGACCCGGGGGTGGCTGATCATGAAGTCGCCATGCGGGCCTTCGAGTTCGGTCTCGTGTATGACCAGGTGAACGTGGGGGAGCTCGTGAGTTTCGAGCTGCTGGCCCGGCGGGCGCAGATGGCGGAGTGGCGATGCCGCGACCGCCTGGCGCCCCGCCGGGCCGACGAGACCGCGGAGGACGAGCACCTCTACATGGGCACGGGGGAGACGAGGGGTCTCATCATGATGGCCCCGTTCTTGGTGGAGCACATCTCGACGGAGCTGCACCGGGAGAGCCAGGTGATGAAGGAGAAGAGGAAGTTGAGGGAGGAACGCCAGCTCGCCAAGGGCCATGGCGCCGACGGCGACACGAAGGAGAGCCTTCGCAAGAAGGTCGAGAGTCAAGCTGCGGAGCTTCGCCGGCTTCAGCAGCAAGGGGGTAAAGGAGACCCTGCAGGCGGCCGCGATACCGGCGGCCGCGGCGCAAAGTGACGACGCCATGCCCGCGCCCCGGGAGCTGCTGCCCGTGCCGCTCCCGCGGGCGCCCTTCGACAGCAGCGGGCCTTCAAGCTCATGCTGTCGTGCCGTGCGTTCTCGTCTTCGCCGCCACCGGCACGTCGACGGGTGGAGCATGGAGGTGCATCAGGCGCTCAACTGTCTCCACGGACGAGGGGACGCCGATCCTGAGTGCCCGCCCACTCTAGGGCAAAGTTTTGGTTCTGACCACGTGCGAGCTGCTGTTCAAAGCATCGGGGCTCCTACGATCACAGGCGCGGCAGCCTTCAAGGAGCTGTGCGCCAGCAAGCCCGGCTACACATCGACGCCGGTGAAGCCCGCCGCCTTCCAGCGCGACCTCGTCGCGCTGCCCTCGCCCTGCGCCAAGTGCGATGGCGCCTGCATCCTGCAGGGCGAGGCGCTCGACCTTTGGGAGGATTGGCAGCTAGCGGTTGTTGCGGAAGAGCCCAGATGTCTCCGCCGTGAAGCCGCATTGCGACGCGAAGCTGATGCAGAGCAAGTCCAGCTACGCCCACTTCGTGGCTGACTTGTACGACGCCGGGCTGGTGAAGTTCGGCTCATTACGTGAATCTACCCTTGGAATTTTCTTCGTTCCCAAATCTGATGGGAAGTTGCGGCTTATATTTGACACGCGTCGGGTCAACCAGCTCTTTGAGCCTCCTGCGCACACGGCGCTGCCTACGGCTGGCTGCTGGAAGGGTTTGCTCTTGGAGCCTAGTGACGAGCTGTGCCTCTCGCAAGTTGATGTGGAGGCTTGCTTCTACCGCATGCGTGCATCTCCCGGGATGGAGGAGGTTTTCGTCTTGCCCCCGCTGGACTGCGGTGCGCTTCGCCGAGTTCGGCCAGACATCGCCGTCGGCGGGGACGTGACATGTTCTCCCTTGCTCATCGTTCTGCCTATGGGTTGGAACTGGTCACTGTTTTTTTGCCAAGAGATGGTCACACAGTGCGTGCAGCGTGCTGGTTACCCGCCGTCCCGTATTATTGAAGACAAGCGGGCGACTCCATCCCTGGTCGGCCAGACCGCTGCAGCGGTGTATGTCGACGGAGTCGCAGTGATTGGCACGCAGAGCGCGCAGACCGTGCAGGACTGTCGTAGCATTGCCGAATCCCTCCTCGCAGTGGGCCTGGTCACCAAGGACATGGAGCTGCCACAGGACGAGCAGCCGTTCACCGGGCTCATCTTCGAGAAGGGGTCCGGGCGGATCTCCCTCTCGCGCAGCCGGATCTGGAGGATCCGACGGGCCTTCCAGTTTGCCGCCGAGGCCGACAAGCTCACCGGCGTGCAGATGCGCATGCTCCTGGGGCACTACACCTGGGCAGCCATGCTGAGGAGGCCGCTGCTGTCCGTCTTCGCCGCCTGCTACTCCTTCGCGGAGAAGGCCGGGGACATGGCATGGCGGCCTTGGGCTACTGTGCGTCACGAGCTCAGGCTGGGCGCGGCGCTGGTGGCGATGGCTTTTGTAGATTCGCGTCGGCCAGTCGCCGCCACTGCACTGGCTACCGACGCTTCTGGCGGCGCACGGCAGGGCCGCAGCCTGGCCCCAGATTTGGCGCCGCCCGGGCTCGAGTCGGCCACCGCTGGCGATCATGGGGGCTTCGGCGTAGTCAGCCGCGAAGTCCCCCGCTGCGCCGTGGCCGCCGCCCTCCAGCTCAGCGAGAAGTGGAGATTCAAGACGCTCGACTTTTTAGGGGCCCGGGCATCGGCGCTCGGCCTCAAGGATGATCCTCACGACGCTGCTGCGCAGAATCATCCTCCTCCTGTGAAGCATCATCACGTACCGCCATCGGGGATGGGAGCGTATGTCAACGAGCCTTCATCATCGACGTCGCCACCACATCGCTACGTCATCACCTGGGAGGAGGAGCAGAAGTTTTACGAGATCGGTAAGAGTATATTGGGTTCTCAAGAAGACTGGAAGGTTTGTTTTTATGGGCGGTTCAACAGGGCCGCCGACATCGTTATCCTGGAGGGGGAGGCTCTGGTCATGGGGGTCCGCCACTTCGTTCGCAACACTGCCAACCGTGGACGTCGCCTGCTGCTGCTATGCGATAACATGGGGCTGGTGCTCGCATCAGGCAAGGGGAGATCTTCGGTGCCGTCGCTCAACCTCGTGCTTCGTCGGCTCGCTGCGATCTCCATCTTTGCCAACATCGATATCACAGTACGGTGGATCCCTTCAGAGTTGAATCCAGCAGACGCCCCTTCGAGACTCCCAGCAGCCAGGGCTCAGGACGCCCGCCTCGACCTCCGCTCTTTCGGAGGCCGCCCTGCACCAGAGCCCGACGATGGCTCGCTATGGCGAGCCGCTGCGGAGGCGCTCGCCGCAGAAGGGCGCCCGCGGCGGCGCGACCCAGGCCTTGCCGGCCTCGGCGACGCTGCGGCGCCCGCAGCGCTGGCAGGGGGCTTCGGGGTCCACCGGGGGGGCATCGGCACGCAGCCGAGCGACTCCTCGGACAGCGACTCGGAGCCGGAGTCCACGGCCAGCTCAGGTGACGCCAGCCCCAGCGGAGAAAGCTACAGCACGAAGAGCGAGGCTGGCGGCCGAGCGGACCAGGACGGCACGCACTACCACATTGGTGCAGCCGACCGGGACCGCGCTCACGTACCTGCAGGCGCGCAAGATCAGGGCCTCGTCCAACGTGCACTTCGTGTCCTCGTACCGGAACTTCGACAACTGGTGCCAGACGCACGCCGTGCCCGTCCAGACCGCCCACGAGATCGACAAGGCCATCAGCGACGAGTACATGGACGTGCTCTACTTCGACGGGATGCCGTCGGACGTCGCATCGAAGACGATCGCGGCCGTCCGGCACTTCCGCCCCGCGGCGGTGGGCGAGGCCGAGTTGGCGGCCAGCAGGGCCGCGCTGAAGGGCTTCCGCTTGCTCGCCCCAGCCCGCGCACGCCAGCCGCTGGTCCGCGAGGCGGTCTTCTGCCTGATAGGGCTGGCGATGCTGGACGGCGAGTCGGGGTTCGCGGAGGCCCTCAGCTTGGCATGGGACACAGCCCTCCGTTTGCCCAGCGACCTGATGCAGTTGCGAAGTCCGTCCCTCGTGCCGCCGCAGCCCCGCATGGAGATCTACGTGTGGAGCCTGCCGCTGTACCCAGAGGAGACCGGCCTGCGCAGCAAAGGGAAGCAGTTCGACGAGGGGGTCCAGCTCACGCCAGCAGGATCGAAGGCGTTAGGCCCTGCCCTGGCGCGCCTACGGGAACGCCCAGCCCTGGCGCCCCTGTGGGACCTCGACGCCAGGCGATTCGGCCAGCTCTTCAAGAAGTACGCAGAGATGATCAACCTCAGGGACCCGCACCCATACCGGGTGCGACACGGCTCGGCGAGCTGGGACATCGCCAGCGGGACGCGGAGCCTCGAGGAGGTGCAGGCCCGCCTTCGGCACGCCAGCGCGACCAGCACCCAGCGGTACAGCCGAGCTGCTCGCTACACCGCGGAGCTGGAGCTGGCGCCCGAGTCGGTCAAGGCCTTCGGCGCCGCGGTGGCGGACCAGTGGGCCTTGACGCTCCAGGGCCGAGGCCGCCTGCCGCCCCGCCCGCGGCGCCCAGAGAAGCCGTGGTGAGCAGGAGGCCAGCAGGCGACACATACCAGCCCAGTGATCTTTTGCCCCTAGCCTCCCTCCGCAAGCGTATGCAGAAGTTGTTTGATGCTGCCCGCAGAGGCCGCAATCGCGCTCAGGTGTTTCTTGATCTTTTCGCCGGTGAAGGCAGTGTGGCTAGCAAAATTCGTTCGAGTACAGAATATGGTGTAGTCTCTATCGATATTAGATCTGATCCATGGCTTGATTTGTCTGACATTCGTCTTGTCCGTATCCTTATAGGTTGGATCGGATGCGGTGCTGTGCGCGGCATATGGATCGCGCCACCCTGCAGCACCTGGTCAGTGGCCAGCCGCGGCAGATACAGGTCTCCTCTTAATATCTACGGACACCCTGATCTCGATCCCCAGGGGTTTGCCCGTGCCCAGCTCGGAAATGTTCTGTTGAAGCACTCCCTGTTAGTGGTCACCGCCTGCCTCAAGAGGGGAATGCCTGTTGCACTCGAGAACCCTATGTCCAGTCTGATGTGGCAAGAGCCCCTACTTTCTCACTTACTCACCTTGCCGTCTTGTAATACTACCGTCTTTGACTTTTGCGCTCACGGGACGCGTTGGAGAAAAAGCACCCGCCTGGCATCGTGGCATTGCGGCGCAGCCCCTGAGGCGCTGGCCCGCCGTTGCCATGGCGCCGGGGTCAGGTGCTCCTTCTCTGGCCGTCCCCACATTTCTCTCGAGGGTAAAGCCCCTTGCGGGCGGCACTGGACCTCTATAGCTGAGCCGTACCCGCCCTCCGCTGCCCGTGCAATGGCCCGTTGGCTATCGCGTGCCGCGGATCGGATTCACCTCGAGAATTTGTCCCGTGTGTGTAACTGACATGTGCCGGCCAGAGGCCAGGTTTGGGTCTTTGGGCACTCCAAGCACGTGCTTCATGGTGGAGCCCGCCGGCCAGCCCGCCGTTCTCCATATAGATCGAACCATCTCTGGTGAAGAAACGGGTGGGACATGGCGGCGTTTTCAAACTTCCGTGTCCTGCCATCCCGTTTGCCGTCAATGCCACCGTCCGTTGGCATTCTTCTCAAGCTCTCTTCCTCCCTCCCCTCCTCCGTGTCAATGTTTGCGTTAATGATCTGCTGGGCACTCCAAGCACGTGCTTCATGGTGGAGCCCGCCGGCCAGCCCGCCGTTCTCCATATAGATCGAACCATCTCTGGTGAAGAAACGGGTGGGACATATATATATATATATATGTATATATATATATATATATATATAATCAAGGGCTTCGCCCTCTGCCGCCGGCCCCCTGTTACTAGTGCGGGCGGCTGCGCGGGGGTCTCCTTGGGGCCTTTTGGAAACGATGTGTTGGGTCTCTTGGGGGCCTTAATGGGGCCTCTTGCGGGCCTCTGGGAGCCTCTTCGGGCCTCTTGGGACCTTCTTGGGGCCTCCTGGGGCCCTAGCGGGGCGGAATGGTTGAGTTGTCGGTTCGTGGACTCCCTCTTGGGCCTCTCTTAGGACCGTCTGAGGGCCCTTCTGGGCCGTCTGGGGCGCCTCTTGGATCGTCTTGGGGCCCTTCGGCCGTCTTGGGGCCGTCTTCGGGGCCTCTTGGGCCGTCATGGGGGCCTCTAGGGCCGTCGTGGGGCGATCTTGGGAACCTCTCGGTCCGTCTCGGAGCGTCGGAAAGCCGAAAAGGCGAAAAAACCAAAACCTTCAAAAACGTTGGACATCGTTGATTTTGCTTCGTGGGGCCCTCTTGGGAGGCCTCTTGGAGGCCTCTTGCGCCGTCTTGGGAACATTTTGGGCAAGCTTGGGGCCGTCGTGGGACGTCTTTGGGCCATATTTGGCCGTCTTGGCCTCCTGAGGCTCTCTTCGGAGCCTCTTCGGACAATCTTGGAGGCCTCTCGGGCCGTTCTGGCTGCGCGGTGGCGTCACCATGAGAATCTTGGTGTGGCCCAGAGCAGCCAGGATTTGAGGTTCACCCTCCCCCGTTAGCTGTTTGGTGGCGCTGCAGGGCCCCCTAGCAGACAGTTAACAGGAGGCAGGAAACAGGACTGGAGAGACGAATGGCTAAACAACCAATTACCACAAAAAACACATGACAGCAAACTGCACACACCTTCGCAGCCTTGCGCCATGCGCCTCCGACACACACATATCCATATATATAACCCATATGTGTATAAATGTGTGTGCCGGCCCATACACATATAGATATATATATATATATATATGTATATACATAGGTCTATCTATCTATAGTTGTAACATGTATATAGTTATATCGATATACCTATATGTATATGTATTTGTAATATATATGTATGTACGCATATAGGTGTGTATATATACATATAAGTATAAGTATGCCCATCTATATACGCACCAGGGGGGAGGCGCGCGGCCCCAAAACGGGTGCCTTGACCCTCCATGGGCGGACCGGGGCTGGCCGGTCCCAGAGCGGACCAGGAGGACCCCAAGAAGCACAACAATGCCTCAACAGGGCCCCAGAGTGGTTCAGCGACGGCCCAAGAAGCTTCCCAGACGCTCCGAGAAAGCTGCAGGCGCGTTCCCAAGAGGGCTCTAACCGTTATACGTTTTAGCATTTTCGCTGTTTCAGCCTTCAGACACGCCGAGACGTCTCAAGAGGCCCCCCAGACCTCGCCCAGGCGGCCCAAGACGCCCCCAAATTCGCCCCAAGATGGCACAAGAAGGGCCCAATATTGCCCCAAGAGGTGTGCCAGAGGGGGAACGTGGAATCCGACATTTTGCCCCGACAGGCTTCAAGAAGGCCCCAAAGAGTCCGCAAGATATACCAAGAGGCCGCCAAGAACTCCCCAAGACGGCCCAACACGGCCCCAAGACGGCCCAAGAGGCGCCCAAGACGGCACAGGATTGTCCGAAGACTACCCATGGAAGGGGTTTCGGTATTGGTATCGCTCGTCACGGCTCATCGCCAGTTTCACACGCACAATGAGAGAGGAAAACAATAATTTTGCAAAGCGTGTGCCGGCATAACCGTTCCAGAAATGGCTGAAGGGGGAGTAAGACCCGGAAGAGGAGGAGGAGGAGGAGGAGGAGGAGGAAGAGGAGGAGAAGGAGGAGGAGGAGGAAGAGAGATGGATGAGGAGACGGGGTCTCGGTATCGGCATCGGCCGGCAAAATGAAAGATGGACCCAGCAATTGTGCACAGCGCGTTCCAGCGGGACCCTTCCGGGTCACGCTGGAGGAGGAGGAGGAGGAAGAGGAGGAGGGAGGTCCAGAGAAGGAAGAGGAGGAGGAGGAGGAGGAGGAGGAGACGGAGGATGATTTGGAGGAGGAGGAGGAGGAGGTTTCCCCTTAAGCATCCGCTCCCGACCCCAAGACGGCCCAAGAGGCGCCCAAGTCGGCCCAAAGAAATCCCAAGACGTCCTTGGGAAAGGGCTCTGTACTCGTATCGGTCGACGAAGCCTCTCACGAACAATGAAAGATGAAGCCAGCAATTGTGCACACCGCGTTCTGGCAGGGTCTTTCTCAAACACGCTGGAGGAGAAGGAAAGTCAGAAAGAGGAGGAGGAGGAGAAGGAGGAGGATCTGGAGGTTTCCCATCTCTCCTCGTACGCGTCGTCGCAGTCGTCGTATTCGCTGTCCCGGTCGGCCGGGTTCAGTGTCCATTTCGAAGCCGGTTAGGTTTGGCTCGGCTCGAGTGTCGAAATCGCCTTCTTCGGTTCGGTTCGGTCCACGTTGAAAAAATGATTGGTTCGCACTGGTTCGGTTCGGCCCGGTTCAGTTCGGGCAGTTCGGCTCGCTTCTGGAACCATCTTGTGGCAGTTATTGTCCTTGTCGCCGTCGTCGTGGTCGTTCGTAGTCGTCATCGTTGTCGAGATCGTCACAGTCGTCCTCGTCATCGTCGTCGAGGCTGTCGTCAAACATCGAGACTGCAATCGGGAGTGTTTGCGCCAGAACCTAAGCGCGCGAAGCGCGCGCGTGGTTCTAGTTATTCACCACCTACCAAACCACCCCAACCCAACCCGAAGGCCTCAATTTGCCCTCCATTTCCAGTGGGGGGGGGTCGGGGAACGTTGAAAAAACAGATGGAACCCGTACCCCCCCCAACCCAAAATTCGGGTCAGATTCGGGTCTTCGGGTTGGGTTGGGGTGGTCTGGTAGGTAGTCAGTTATATGTTTGTATATACACACGCATCTACCTAGTGGTATTCGGGCCTGCGGCCTAGCCCATCACCGTGCCTGGGTTGTGGGTCAGTGGCCTCTTGGATGCTTGTTGGGGTCTCTTCGGCACCCTCTGGGGAGACTCTTGGAGGCAGTTTTGAAGCCTCTTGGGGCCTCATTGAGGCCGTTTTGGGGCTTCTTGGGGCTTGTTCTGCGCCTTTGGGGGGCTTCTGTCCGTTCGGATTCGATGTGTTTCGGTTTCGAGTGTGGTCTTGAACTTGGTGTCGGCAGGGTGGTTGTAGACCCAGCTGGGGGCGAACAGCCATCCCTTACCTCTTACATCCTACTTTTCCCTCCTCTTCGTCCTCCTCATCCTTCCCGCTGTTATCCTACTCCCTCCTTCCCGTCGCCCTCCTCCCTCCCTCCTCCGTCCTCCCTCCTTTCACTCCTACCCTTCGCCTTTCCTTCCCAAGGGGCAGTGCCAGGACCGTTCCCCAGGGGGGGGGGCAGGAGGGGGAGGCGCAGGAGGATGATAAGGATGATAAGGATGATAAGGATGATGATGATGATGATGATGATGATGATGATGATGATGATGATGATGATGATGATGATGATGATGATGATGATGATGATGATGATGATGATGATGATGATGATGATGATGATGATGATGATGATGCTGATGATGATGATGATGATGATGATGATGATGATGATGATGATGATGATGATGATGCTGATGCTGATGCTGATGCTGATGCTGATGATGCTGATGATGCTGATGATGCTGATGCTGATGCTGATGCTGATGCTGATGCTGATGCTGTGCTGGTGCTGGTGCTGGTGCTGTGCTGGTGATGGTGATGGTGATGGTGATGGTGATGGTGATGGTGATGGTGATGGTGATGATGATGATGATGATGATGATGATGATGATGATGATGATGAGGAGGAGGAGGAGGAGGAGGAGGAGGAGGAGGAGGAGGAGGAGGACGTCGAGGAGGAGAAGGAGGAGGAAGGAGCGGGGAGGAGGAGGCGGAGGAAAAGGAGGAGGCGGAGGAGGCGGAGGAGGAGGAGGAGGACCAGTGCAAACTCAATACACGTCAACGATGCTGCAATTGCAATATAGCATCCTTGCACATGCCCCTCACATAGGTACTGACACGAGCTTATACTCATCATGGGAAGTGCCTCGTCAGAAGACAACCGTCTGACGATAACTCCTGTGGCGAGATGCGCATTTTGAACAAGGCCCGACCTCCATCTTCGAAGCTGCTGTAGACTTTGAAGACGATTGCGCGCGGTGCTAAGGCGAGAGTCACATTTGAAAACAAAGCCTTTGAACCTGTTGCGAACTTCTTAGGCAAATGCTCGTGGCGCTAATGCGAGAGCTGCAGTGCCATATGTGGTGAGGAAGTCTCAGGTCAGACGCCTGGCCCGCCCTACCGTCACGTCGGGGGGTGCGACAGGGAGGAGTTATTTACACAGCAGGAGGGGGAGGAGGAGCAGGATGAGGAGGAGGAGCTCCTCCCCTCTTCCTCCCTCCCTCCCTCCCTCCTCCGCCCTCCCCCACCTCTCCCCACCTCCCTCCTTCGGGGCGGGCCAGCGACGGCAGCACCCCCCCGCCTCCGGCACACCCACTGCGGCGCAGGACCAGGCAGGCGCCCCGGGACCGCAGCGCAAGAAGGGCTGCCTTCCGTCGTGCGGCAGGAAGCAGTGAGGCCGCGCAGTGGGCGCCCGCTTCCCCCGTCCATCCAGTCGGCCTCCCAGGAGGGAGGGGGGGCGGGGGCGGGGGGGGGGAAGGGAAGGAAGTTTCCGGTTTCGGTTTGCAGGCTCTCAGGGGCTTTCTCGCCTCGGGATGCCTTCCATAATCTGCGCCGCGTCGACAGCGCGCCGAGGGTGCCTGGATCGTCCCGAACGGCTGCTGGAGACACGAGTGGTGGCCCGAACTGACAGGCCTCCAAATGGGGTCCGACTAGATGGGGTCGGAGGATCTCGCCGCATCGCAGAGGCATCGGCGATGCGCCTCGATGAGGAACCATAGTTTCTCCACGCCGAATGCGCTGATGCATCGGCGATGCGGCGTGATTCTCCCGCCCATCTCCTCCGATCCCACCTGGGGCGCCTCCATTCCGGGAGTAAGGAGGGGGGGAATGGGGGATATCTCGTCGACATGTTTGCCTGATGGTTTTGTCCCTCCTCCTTTCGCTCCTTCTCCCCCATCCTGCCACCTCATCTCCTCCCCCTCGTCGTCGCCCCCCCCCACCCCCCCGGGACGTGCGTTCAGGCTGCGGGAGTCAATCCCCGCAAGCGCGGAGCGGTGTGAAAAACGAGCGGCAGACGAGCCCAGAACGATGCTGGCCAGTTTTCGCACTGGGCAGCTCACTCACGCAAAAAAGGCAAACGAGTCTAACACAGTTAGGCTTAAGTCGGACCTGTCCCTCTACAGAAATAATATTCAAGCATAGCCCAAAAAACATTAAGGAAACGATGTTTGGAGTATTGTTGAGCATGTTTTGAATATGGTTCGGCTATTATTTATTTTTCGCCCAAAATCCCCCTGTGGGAGGACAGGCCCGGCCTAAAGTTAGACTGTTTTCGCGAGAGTCACACAGTCTGCCAATACATCATGAATGCGAACCGCGCCTAGCGCAGAGTGCAAGACAACATCGGGCGCAGATCATCGGACTAGGACGTCCAGGTGCCGACAATGGTATCTTGGAGTATGGGTCGAATGAGGGCCAGAAGAACAACAGACGAAACGACCCCCCCCGCACTCCCTCTTCCTCTTCGCCCGGCCCCCCTCCAGGGGGTGGTGGTGCACCCGCCCCACCACTCCAAGAGAGAGGGGGGTCAGAGGATGAGAAGGTGCCGACGCCGCTGCCCTTGACTACCTCGTAGCCACGGGGGTCTGCCTCGGTGTCCTGGTCAGAACTTACCCTGGGAGAGGTCGGGGGAGCCGCGGTATTTGTTCTGGTGGTTTGCTTGTTCCCCCCAGGGGCCAGAGGAGGTGGTGGGAGGGGAGAGGAGGGAGAAGGGGGGAGGAGGAGACGAACGAGAATGAGGAGCGGAGGAGGAGGAGGGAGAGGGGGAGGAGGGGGTCATGGCTGCGTCTGGAGACATTCAAGCCGAGAGAAAAAGGGAGAGAGAAAGAGAGAGAGAGAGAGACCTGTGGAGGCAAACGGGGTGCGCTCGCGCCATCTCTGACACCCTACCCCTCCCACCCATCCCTGCCCATCCCTTCCCATTGCGCTCATTCGCTCTCCACCCGCAGGCGCGTGCCATAGCGAACCTAGAAACCTCCCCCAAAGATCCCACCGTGCTGTGCGCAGTCGGAGAGGGGGAGCTGAGCGCAGGACGCGAAGGGCCCGTGGAGGGTCGGTCCCTCCCGGGTCTCGCCTGGGGCTCTCCCGAGGACAACCTCGGGAGGCAAGGCCCCTCGGCGCAGCCCAGCGGCCACGAGGCCGTCTTGCCGGTGTCCGACCGGGTGTCACGCTGGACGCTCTGCCTCCTCTTTGCGCCGTGCGCCTGGCCTGCCTGACTCGGCGGCCGCAGGAGCAGCATGAGGAAGGAGGAGGAGGACGAGAAGGAGGAGGACGACGAGGACGAGAACGATGACGAGGACGAACAGCAGCAGAAGGAACTGGAGTGGAAGGAGCGGGAGAAGGGGATGGCGAAATGCCATCAAACACGCATGACCCCCAGATTGCAAAACAAGCCTTGCGAAAACAGTTGCCGCCCATCTTGTGCGTAAGATAACAAGAGGGTGGGACATCTTCCGGACAAGATCATTGGAGAGAGGAGAGCAGTATTCATCATGTCTAAGTGTGCGATTTGTGTGCGTTCGCGCCATATTTGACATCCTACCCCTGCCCCTCCCACCCACCCGCCCATCCCTCCCAGGAGGCCCCAAGAGGCCATTGGAGGCATTTTTCTGTACTGGGATATGGGTTCGGGGAGTTTTGTTCGGGCCCCCGCAAGCTTCGCCCTCACAGGCTTCGGCCCCGCAGGCTTCGCCGCCCCTCTCCTGCGGCTTGAACCGTTTGTGCTTTACCCGTGTTCCTAGACAACGCAGTTGTTCCCCGAATCCACGGTGTTTTACGCATGTTCCTATAGATTGCCCCTCGGCTGGGGCTCGAACCCTGTGTGCTTATGTATGCTCCTGTAGATTCCCTTCGGTTGCGAATGGGGTTCGGATCCCTCGTGTTTCACGTAGATTGCCCCTCCCCTGGGGCTCGAATCCTTCGTGGTTAACATCCTCACCGCTCGCCATCGTCGCACTGTTTTTGTATGTGCCGTGCGCGCAGAAAGTGGGAATGTGCCTGGGAGACGTGTTGGCTCGACCTCCTTGGGCGGGATATCTTGGCGTGGGAATATCGACATCAGTTTCATTTAGTGCCCCCAGAGGGGCTGGCATTATGATGAGCACTTGGCATGTTCAAACATGGGGCATGATGGTGAAATGAGTCTTGTGTGTGTTGTTGTTGCTGGTGCTGCTGTCGTCGTTATTGTTGTAGTTGCTGCTGCTGCGGCTGCTGTTTTTTTGTGTTGTTGTTGCTGCTGCGGGTGTTGTTGATGATGCTGTTGATGATGATGCTGCTGGTGCTGCGATTGCTGGTGTCGTATCATGGTTATTGGTGTGGCGTTGTTGTTGGCGGTTGTGTTGGTAGTGGTGCTGTTGTTGTTGGTGTTGTTGGTTGCTGTTGTTGTGTTGTGGTGTGTTGTTGTTGGTGGTGCTGTGCTTCGTGTGTATGATGTTGTTGAGTTTAATGTTGATGTTGCTGCTGTTGTTGTTGGCAGTGGTGTTGTTTCTGTTGTTGGCTGGTGACCGTGGGCTTTTGTTGTTGGTGTTGTTGCTGTTGATGTTGTTGTTTGCGGTTGCAGTTGTTGATGTTCGTGTTACTGTTGTTCTTGTTGCAGATTAATTTCTAAACAACTACACGTATTTCTGATAATCCGATAGCCCTTATAACGGCGACGATGGAACACAGTGCCGGGGAACTGCTTTGAACATCACCAGTCGTTCAAAGCAGTGCCCCGGCACTGCTTTGAACGATGCGGAAATGCGATCAGCAGGAGCCTTCGTCTGTTCCTTCTCCTCTTCTCGTCGCTGTATGCTCTTCCTTGTCCTCCCTCCTCCCCCGTTCCCTCTCTAATTAATTACCTCGTTCTCCCAGTCTCACGCGCACTCTTCCTCCCCCCTCTCCTCCTCCTCTTCCTGCTTCTCCTCCTCGTCCTCCTCCTCCTCCGCCTCCTCCCCCTCATTTGTTATATTTCTCCGTCCTTGTCCTCCTGTCCCCGTTCTCCTTCTCCCTCTCCTCCTCCTCCTCCTCCTCGTCGTCGTCGTCCTCCTCCTCTTCCTCCTCCTCCTCCTCCTCCTCCTCCTCTCCTCCTCCTCCTCCTCCTCCTCCTCCTCCTCCTCCTCCCCTTCTTCCTCCTCCTCCTCCTCCCCCTTTTCCTCTCCCTCCTCCTCCTCCTCCTCCTCCTCCCCCTTCCCCCTCTTCCTCCTCTGCTATCACTCCTCCATAATTCCTGTCCGCTCCTCCCCTTCACTGATCTTCCTCTTCGTCATCATCATCCCTTTCGTCGCACGCCTCTTAATCCTCAATCGGTTCCCAATCTTCTCGACTTTCTTGTCATCCGCGTCCTTGGCTGTTGGAGGGGCCTCAGGAATTCTCAGGGCTCTTGTGTTGCACGCGAAGGCACACCTCCCAGGAACGCATCATCCTCCTCACATTCACCCTCCTCCTCCTCATCCTCCTCCTCCATGCACGTTCGGCTCAAGCCCGCGCCGACGGTAGGTTTCACGGCGGTTGGGCGGGCTCGCGCCCGCCTCCGCGGCCTGCAGTCGGGGCAGAGATGCGTGCAGGGTGGGATGACAAAGCGGAAGAGGAAACACGGGCCGCAGTTGCGGATTCTTCAAAGAGCAGCGGCGGCGGTTGGGGAACAAGTGGGGGTTGGGGCGGCCGCAGTGGCGGATACGGCGGCGGAGGTGACCGCAGTGGCGGCTGGGGCGGCGGAGATTCTCTTGGCGGATGGAGAGGAAAAGCGCAGGATGGCGGCGACGGAAGTGACCGCAGTCGCGGATGGGAGGGCGGCGGATGGGGCGGCAACGGATGCGAGGGTTGGGGAATGGAGGGCGCCCGCTGGTGGGACGACGAGGGTGGCTGGTGGAATGCATGGGAAGGTGGCCGCTCGAGTGCCTCGGCAGGTTCTCCTGCCGCGGAGCCCGCGGCCGCAACAGCGGCGGGCAAAGGAGGCGGTCCCCTGCTTCCCCCAGGGCGCGAAGAACAAGGCGCAGTTGCGCTGTTTCAAATTGTGCGCAATGAGCCGCTGCCAATTTTCAAGTTGGAATTCTTCGAGAACTTCAGGGCGAACTGGAACGGCAATTATAAGCAGCACAACGCGGCCTTGAAGTGGTTCCGAGACGAGTACGAAGACCGAGAAAACCCTTTCGGCAGCCGCACGCCCGTCTTCGGAGGTACCGCAGTTGCGGAGGAAATTTCGAAGATCCTTAAGTACCGCGCAAAGGGGAAGGCGCAGGACAACAGGGATTGGGACTGGGACCACACTGTCAAAGTGCCGTGGTCTTGGCTGGAGATGGTCGCGCAGATGGATGGACCTACAATGCTGCGCGTCGTGTGCGGCCCTGACAATGACCGCAGTCGCGGGTTGGTCCGCTGCGAGTGCCGCCCGTGCCCTAGCAGTCTCGACAACATGAGGCACACGAAAGGGGTGGACAGAGGACAGGCGCAAAGAATCCCTCTGCCCCAGTGGGATTTCGTCCTCATCCGCGACGACGGCTCGGGCATTCGCGTCCACCCATCCTGGTCTAGCCCGAAGTTCAACACGTATGAGGTGGAGCCGCACTCGCATCCCGTGCGGGGCCCGAGGGCAGGTCTCGGCAAGAGCGATGGCCACGGAACGTTCACGTTCTGGAAGATGCTGCACGCCCATCCGAATCCTGGGCGGTTCGACGCGAGCAAGGGGGCGCAGCTGCAACCGCGGTGGTCCGCGCAGCCTTGACACCGCAGTTGCGGGATTGCGCAGCCATGGAACCGCAGTTGCGGGGACCGATCGCGTGACGCCGCGCTCGTTTGACTCACTATGCGCGCTTTCGGCCGCAGTTGCGGCGCTGCCTTCTAGCGACTTCATACAGCTTGGCCGCAGTTGCGGCGCTCCCACGACTGACCGCTGTAATTAGGTGCTTCGGGCGCGCATCACCTCCGTTGAAGCACTCGTGACGTTAATTAGCGCGGCCGCAGTTGCGGAGACAGGTACTTAAACAGATGGATCCGCAGTTGTTCGTCGTCCTCGTCGCCCCTTCCCCGTCGTCCTCGTCGCAGTCTCCTCCCTCCGCCTTTCCTCCTCGTCGCAGTTCCTTCCGTTGGCCGTAGCCCGCCTCCGTTGGCCGAGTCATTTCCCGTCGTCCTCGTCGCAGTCCCCCCCGAGGGCCGCAGTTGCGGACTTTGTTGATTCCTCCTCCTCCGTTTCTGCCCCGTCATCCTCGTCGCAGTCCCCTTGCTCCTTTCACCCTCGTCTGAGCTCTTCGCGCCATCCTCTTCCGTCGCGTCCTCTCCATCCTCCTCTTCGCCTTCCTCGTCCTCATCCCCGCCGTCTCCCTCGTTGTCCTTCCTCTCCCAAGCCGGCCGCAGTTCCCCCGTCGGACGGGGGCCGCGCGCGGCCACGCCATGGACCCAGGTCGCAAAGCCGAGGTCGACAAGCGGTTCGCCGAGCTGAAGCAGCAACTGCGGGAAAGGTTCGGCCTGCAAGGGGCTGCCGCGGATGCCGCAGTCGCGGAGCCGACGGAGGACCGCAGTTGCGGAAGCCCCGAGCGACCGCCGCGCGAGGCCTCCCCGCAGTCGTCTAGCTCCTCGCGGGAATATCGGCCGCCGCCGCCGATAAGCGCTGCGAGTGGGAGCTCTGCTGGTGGGAGGCGCGAAGAGGCGCAGTTGCGCAGGGCGCACTTGACCCCCAAGGCAAAATGGGGGCCTCGGGCGCAGACGCCGACGAAGCAGCAGGACCAACCAGCAGTGACGGGAGCCGCCACCGAGACCGCAGTTGCGGGGGTGGCCGGCGAGCCAGGTGCCGCGCGCGGCTCATCTGGGAGCAGCGCGCCCTCGGCCGTGCTGCTCGCAGCCGAGTCCAAACGAGGCGCCCAACCCGAAGACGAGGCCGCCTCCCAGGAGAAAGCCGCCGAGACAATCGCCTCGGCCGATTCGCGGCCGAGGAAAAGGCCGCCTCCCACGGAAGGCTCGCCGCTGTCAGAACCGCAGTCGCGGGGTCGCGCGGGGCCTCCGTCGGAACCGCAGTTGCGGGAAGATGCGGGAGCACCGCGGAAGAAGCAGCGGACCAGGTCCCCTCCAGGGATAAACTACGTTGGGGAACGCCCCAAGTGGAACGAAGGATTCCTTCGTACAGCAGACGGCAATCGGGTTCCGTCCACCATCGCTTTGGTGTTCAACGTGGTGGTCATCACGAAGGTGGCAACAAAGGAAGATGTCTTCAGGTGCATCTTGCACCAAACTGCGGCGGTCGTCTTCGTCGTATGGGACCCCGAGCTGTTCCGCACGGGGAACGTCGAAGGCGCTTGCAGCTACGACGTTCCCGTTGGACTCAGGACTGCCGTCGAAGACGCTGTCACTTTGAAAAACAACACCGCGGAGCCTTACTGGACGACGGTTGGCCTGTTCAGAGACACGGGCGTGGTGCTCGTGCGCCCGCACATCATCGCAGAGACCGCAGTTGCGGGTCATGTTGTTGGGGCCACCCACGCCGTCACGATCCTGCGCTTTCGCCTGAAGGGCTCCGACATGAATCCTGCCGCGGTGATCCGTTTTGCCGTCGTGTCCAGACACGCAGTCACCGAACGTCTCCAACAGAAGATCACGCAATCAGAACAAACAGCGTGGCATCCAAGTTTCTTCAAGGACGCGGTTGCTTCCATCCATAAAAATGATGTGCGGTTCTTGTGCGGCCTGTTTGACATCCCGCCTGAGCAGCTCCAAGCATTTGGCCGCAGTTGCGGAGCCAGCTACACCTGCCCGATGGGGGTGGTGCTCAGGGCTGGACCCGCCCTGTTCGGAGGCCTTGTGGAGGGCACACGCGTCCTGCATCCGAATTACGTCCTCCCCATTGGCCCGTGCGACGTGCGCATTGCGGACTACAACACGGATTATGCAGGGAGGCCGTCGAAGAACGATCCCCAGTGGCTCCCTGATTGGATGCATCGAACAAGCGACTCCATCATCTCTCGGCGCTGGGTCCCAGCGAAGTACATGCCCAAGTGGGAGGATGACCCTGACCGCAGTAGCGGAGTCAGAAGAAAGCTCGGCTTGGCAGCGCTGCCCCCAATCGGCAAGGTCATTCAGAAGGAGCTCAACGAGAAGACCTTCAGCACGCACTGGTGCGAGGGCATCCACCAAAACGTCGTCTTCGTCGGCCACGGACGCCAGAGTCGGGCGAGCAAGCGGAAGCACGAAGAGGCGCGATCTGCCGCAGTTGCGGACGAGCGGTGAGTGCGGCAAGACCGAGGAGCCGCAGTTGCGGAACAGAGCTCGGTACTACTGGGCGCCTGCTGCCTGCGTAGTGCATCCCATTAGCGATGGAGTGCATGTTGCGGTGTAGGATAGCCCGCAGTTGCGGGGTTGCGGTTGCGAAGCCGCAGTTGCGGTTGCGTATAATAGGAGAGCACGCGGTTGCGAAGCCGCAGTTTGCAATAAGTGTGCGCGCGCTGGGTCATCATCATCGTCGTCGTCCGTCCTCGTCGTCGTCGCTGCCGTCGTCGTCGTCGCGTCTGTCGTCTGTCGTCAGCAGTCGTCGTCGGTCGTCGTCGTCGTCAAGTCTGTCGTCTGTCGTCAGCAGTCGTCGTCGTCGTCGTCCCTCCTCCCTCCTCCCTCCTCCCTCCTCCCTCCTCCCTCCTCCCTCCTCGTCCTCCTCCAGGCCGCATCCCCCCGCCACCTCCGTCCTAGCTCTCCTTCCCCTTCCCCTCCTCGTCCTCCTCCAGCTTGCACCCCCCTCCCTCCTCCAGCCTGCACCCCCCCCAAGCTCTCGCCCGATATTTTGGATTAAAACTGAGCCTTCAGTCGTCCGCAGGCATTCGGCTCAGCAGGTCGTTGGGCTCCTGGCACACACGCCTCCACCCTGAGCGACGGACGTCGTGCCATAGTCCGCCATATCGGAGCTCCGGGCCGCAGTGGCGGACAGCGTCGGCACAGATATGAACGACAGCGTCGGCACAGATAATGCCGCAGTGGCGGACAAGAAAGCCGCAGTGGCGGACGAGACAGCCGCAGTTCCAGGCGGAACGCAAGGGATCTTTCAGAGGGCCAACGCCTTGAGGTCTAGATTCAGGACAGGGGACAAGGTGCGCCTCCCTGTGCTCATGCTCGCCCCGCACACGGGCAACCGAGGCGGGCACTACCCTCAGCAGGAAAGGGTTCGGGAACTCGCTGTGAAAATCTTCCTGGCTGGATTCACGCAAGCCGAAGCTGACCACGAAGGTGTCTGCGTTCAGATGTACCCAGCACAAGAGCTGGTGCTGAGAAAAAAGGAGGACCCGAAGTTCCAGACGTACACAGAGTACAATCTGGAAAAAGCGACCGGCCACCTCGCTGCGTGCTTCGACCGCAGTTGCGGAACAGACGTTGCGTATGGGACGTGTTCGCACTCCCACTTGTGCCTCGTGTTGCGGGCGTGCGCCCTGGGAGCCAAGTGGCCCATCCCCCAAGGCATGGAGTTCACGGAGGACGAGAGCGCGAGGCTGAAGCGCGTGCTCGATAAGGACGGCAATCTCGACATGGCCGCAGTGGCGGAACATGACCCTGTCGCTAAGAAACTCGTGCAGGGGGGTATGCTCATGGAAGTGCTTAGCTGGAAAATCATGGACGAGGAACCCACTGGTGCTTCGCTCATCAGCCAGTCCCTCAATAAAGGAGCCGATTTTGCGTTGCGAACGACTGAACTCACCGCGCTCCGTGTTCTGTGCAAGGCTGTTGACGCGGAGCTGCACGCCGCAGTTGCGGATCAGGTTGCCTTTGACAAGGTCAAGCTCTCCGTCATGCACGAACTCGATCGAGTCGTTCAGGACCCAGACTTCATTGAGCTGTTCTCGTTCGTTGTTGGGCTCGGGAGCACGAAAGCGCAGTTCATCCCCTTGCTGCTCCAGTTCTGCGAGGTCTACGTGAACTCCAGGAGAAGGGCCCTTCGGCTCGGTGCCTTCGGGGCAGCCAGCGAGCTTCCCGACGAAGTGCCGTGGGTCAAGGTTGCCGTGGTGATGCGATGCTACAGGAACGCGCCTGCGAGGAAGAGGGGCGTTGACACTCCTGTGTGGTGCCCTGACCCAGAACAATCGTGGAAGAAGAAGGAGTTCCGAGACTTCCTCATCGACATGAACTCGGCTCTCCGTTTGTACTTGTTCACGCTGAGCAAGGCCATCGACGGCATGGGCCCTGAGAAGGCGATCGAGTTCAAGGCGAACCTGTGCATACTGACCGCAGACGGCTTCATGCAGTACCTGAAGGACACCCACGTCAAGGAACGAAGTATCCCAGGACATCGTCAGGCGCTCCTCCGCGCTTGCGCGGAGGCCACGGGGAAGGTGGAGCCGAAGTCCAATCGGGACGCCCTTGAGAAGGCCCTCGGCGAAGTGGGAGTCGGAGGCGGGAAGCCCGATTGGTTCGATTTCAACGCGTTGCCGCGCCCAGAACCGAATGAGCCCGCAGTGGCGGGGAAGACAAAGGCTTCCGCAGAGGGGCACGAGTTGATGCCGACGGTCATTTCCTTTGACCCCACGACGCAATTACCAACGAACCACCAGCGCAGCAGGGACACGACGGCCATTCCACGCGGATCCTTCCCTTTGCCAATCGCCGAATGGAGGCGTTCAGCGGCAGCGAAGGAGCTGGGGCGGGAGCCTGCTTTGGTCAGCGCAGTGTTGCTGTGCCTTTGGGCGCGCCACATGTCCGCAGTTGCGGAAGCGCAAGTAGAGGTGTTGCAAGACGCTGACACAGAGAAACGCACCGTCAAGGCAACCGCTGCAAACGACGAAAAATGCATCGAGTTGTGGCCGTGCGTCCCAAAGGCATCCAAGGTGCACGCCGCAAGCACGCACCCCGAGAGGGTGGCCGTGCAAGTCTGGGTGAAAGGAGATCCAAATGGGGCCACGCCCACGACCTTCTACTTGCACCCCGAGTTCAAGCCGCCTGCGGACAAGACGCCCGCCGACGTGGCTGACCACGATGTGCGGTTGAGAGCATGGAAGTGGGATGCGCAAGAGACAATGCACGTCTTCTGGGCAGTCAACAGAGTCACGGAACAGGAGATCCAGCAGAGAAACAGCCGTAATGAAAGCGCAGTTGCGCGCATCAACATGGAGCTGGAGACGAAAGAATTGGCGGTGTGCGTGCCTGGGACAGGCGGGGTCGTGCTCGCCGTGAATGTCCCTGTGCTGGTGAATACCACGGCCGTGAAGAAAGGAGAAGAGCTCCTGTGGGAGGCGAGACCCAAAACCGCACCGAAGAAGAAGGCGGCCGAGGAGACGTGGAAGACGGACGCGGCCAAGAGGGCCAAAGGGAAGCCTTCGGGCCAGCCCGCGCCGAAGAAATCGAAGAAAGGGTTCGACGAAAGCGGGAAGATGTCGCTCTAATTAAGAAGCCGCAGTGGCGGCAGTCAGGGCGGCTTGCTCGCGTGACCGCAGTTGCGGGCAACAGGCCGAAGGGGGGGGCGCACGCGTGACCGCTGTTGCGGAGCGCTCGTGTACTTTGCAGTGTCACTGCTTCTGTTAGCTGATGCCGCAGTAGCGGACCGCTGACGATCGAGCACGGAGGTTCGAAACGGACCTCCTCCCTCCCTTCTCCCTCTCCTCCCTCGCCCTTCCTCCACTTCCTCCCTCTCTCCTCCTCCTTTCTCCCCTTCCTCCCAAGTTGGAAGCCGAAACTACTCATTTCCTCACTCCCTCCCTCCCTCCCTGGAGGCCCTGGAGGGCCTCCGCCCTGGAGGGCCTGGAGGGCCCTGGAGGCCCTGGAGGGCCTCCCTGGAGGCCCTGGAGGCCCTGGAGGGCCTCCCTGGAGGCCCTGGAGGGCCTGGAGGGCCCTGGGCTGAGGGCGGAGGCCCTGGAGGGCCTCCGCCCTCAGAATGCTTCAAAGCAGTGCCGCGGCACTGCTTTGAAGCACCCAGGTGCTTCAAAGCAGTGCCCCGGCACTGCTTTGAAGCATTCTGAGGGCGGAGGCCCTCCAGGGAGGCGCGAGGATCGCAGGGGCCGAGGGAGGCCCTCCAGGGAGGCGTTCGTCTCGCCATCTGGCTCAACCGCGCGCGGCCCCACTGCCCGCACCTCCGCCTTGCCCGCAGTTGCGGCTGTGTCCAGCGCAGTAGCACACATGCCGACTTCGAGCGAATGGAGCCCTGTGGGCGTTGAGAAGGTCTTGTGCATCCGTGGAGGTTGGCTTGCGCAGACCACCCCCATCCCCGAAAAGGATGTCAAGGTGCTCCACGCAGGGCCCCTCGGAGAGATAAGCTTCGTGCACGTGAACATGCAAAAGGCTTGGCTGCTCAAGGTGTGCGCCAAAGGTAAACCGACCGCAGGGGCCTTGAAGGCCTCCAAGGCCTGGGACGCGCTGAAGAAAGAACTCGCGAAGCAGGGCGGCGCCGCAGTTGCGGACGAGGAGAGCGACGGCGACGCGGGGGACGAAGCAGATGACCCCATGTCGGCCCTGGTCAGCTCCACGGACGCCACGAAGAAGCAGGCAGCGACCCCGACCAGCGCCAAGAAGCAGAAGACTGGAACGCGTGCGGCGACTACTGGCCTGCCCAGGGGCGAGGCCGTGGAGTCGGCCATAGCCACTGTGCACTCCGTACAGATGCCCGCAAAGAGCCCCATGAAGTTTCCGCACGACACGGCCGTTCGAAACGTGCGGGTGGCCAGCTTCAAGCGGAGGACGTTGTGGCTGGACGCTGCAGACCTTGGGTGGCTGATCGACATGATCGTGGACGACGTGAGCCTCGGCGGTGTCCCCGACATCGACGACGGCGACAAGGACGAGGCCGCAGTGGCGGACAGGGACTGGGCAACGGCGGTTGACCCTGCCACCCCGCTGGCGAAGCAAAAGGAGGTCGACTCCCCCGTGGCGCAGGGGAGCGGCTCTGGCTTCACCGTCGTTTGGGACTTCAAGGGCGCTTGGGTCGCGACCATCACGCGAGAGTGTGCCAACAAGGGCAAAAGGATCGAGATGGATGTGAAGAAACTTACAAAGAAGAAGTGGCAGTCGGCGCAGTCGGTGAAGGGCTACGACTACGAGTGGGAGGGCATGACGCAGCACCAGCGCAAGCAAGCGGCTCTGGATTACCTCGAGCTCCAAATCCCCAGTCTGTTCGACTGAGGCCCGAAGCCGTATGGGCCGCAGTTGCGGTGGGGCTACTGAGTGCCCGCAGTTGCGGGGTGGCTGGGTGCGCGTGAACACGCGGAGGGCGAGGCGGTGTGAGGAGGCAGGCGGAAGGTTTAGGGTGTTCCACGGGTGCACGCCTTAGTGCGCCAACTTGTGTGGGCGAGCGTTTTTCTTAGAGAAGCATGGAGTGAAGCATCGAAACCCTGTGCGCGCGATGATTGGGGCTTCCGCGCGGGCGTTGTTGAAATGTACCTCCTTCTTCGCCCCTCCGCATCGTCTTCAGTTGCTCCTCCCTCCTCCCCTCCCTCTTCCTAGTTCTGTAGCCCGCAGCCGAGTGCCCGGCCCGAGTCGTTCGCCACGCGACCGCTCATGGATGTTCCCGTGGGGCGGACATGGTATGGCGAGGAGGACGGAACGCATTTCGAGGTGGAGTGGCTCCATTACGACAGCGGCTGCGCACCGAGGAAAACGAAGTATGGCACCACTGGGCTCGCCAACATCTTGAGCCGCAGTAGCGGCGTTCCGTGCCCCAAGAAGATAAAGGTGCACGCATGTGCGGATTTTCCGTGCCTAGCGAAGTGGCCCGCGTCGCAGTACGGCCTTGCTGAGCCGCCTCGCTTTCATTTGCGGCCGTCTGCTTGGCGACCGGGCGCGACGCCACCACCCGCAGTTGCGGCTCCAGGCGGCACCGCAGTTGCGGCTCCCTCGGCCCCTGCACACATAGCACCAGCAACACCAGCAGAACTCGCAGCTCCTGCGCAAGAAGGACACGCAGCTCCAGCACCAGAAGCACCCGCAGAACCCAAACCTCCAGCAGCCCCTGTGCCCGAAGCACCCGCAGCAGCAGTCCCTCCAGCTCCTCCAGCTCAAGTGCACGCAACACCAGACCCGCCTGCTGCGCAGGAGACCGCAATTGCGGTTGAAGCTCCTGAGGGAGTGGAAGCGGACAAAGACACACCACTTCCAGCACGCTTGCCACCAGCGCGGCCGCTGCCAGAGAACTGGTCGAAGACGCAGGTCGCATTCTTCCCGTGCCCAGACCCAAAGGCTGCAGCACGAGTTGCGGCGCCTGTTGGCGACGCCTTGCGGCCACGAGTCGCGGCGCCACCCCTGGCGCCAGAGAAAGGTGTACCTGTGGAAGACGCGCCAAAGATCCAGGCCGCAGTGGCGGCGACGGTGCCTGACCGCGTGATGGCTCTCCTGAGGCAGATTCTGTCCGAGAATTCCTACATAGGGTATTCAGCTTTCATGCTGTTTGCCTTGCGGTTCGGGCGTCAACCTTACGTGTGGGAAGGCGAGAACCGCAAGGACCTCCTTGACTTCTACATGCCTTGGGCAAAGGAGAAGTGCACTGAGCCATGCGCCGTCGACGGCGTGGCGTGCGTACTCGCCGCTGCTGAGGATCTGTTCGGGGAATGGACAACGGTGGAACTCAGGCCCGTGACTCCCGAGAACCCTCTCCATGAGGTGCGCCACTGGGTGGCCGCAGTTGCGGTGGGTGGCGTGTGCTCTGAGGGGGCGGACGCGTTGAACAGGTTCTACGGTCCTCTGGGACAATGGGTCCTAGGGACTGTTTGCGATGGAAACTGCGGCATTGACCTTATGGCGATGATGTTGCAGAAACCGCAAAATGCCGAGACGCGCAAATGGCTTCGGGAGGAACTGTACGATTTCGGGGTGCGCCGCTGGGACGAACCGTGGTTGCACGACATGCTCGTTGTCACGCAGGAACTAACCTTGGAGGAGGTGCGGGCGTACCGCAGTTGCGGGGCCAGCGGCCCTGCTGGACCCATGGTCCTGCACGACTCCGAGGGCGAGGGCGAACCAGCAGAGGCGCCGAGAGAGGCGAGCGCGCCACGCCCCGCTCTCATGGCGGCGTTAGAGTGGCAGACGGGCGTGCAGGACATGGGTATATTGCTTGCCATGGCTGAGGCTATGCCCGAGGCGTTGCAGGAGGAGCAGATCAGGGCGCACGCACTGGCCAGCGCACGCCCAAAACCCGAAGTTGCGGAACAGAAGCGGCGCGTGTGCCCGCACATGCTCAGAGACCGCGAACTGGTTTGCAAAGACCTGGAGGCGCACGCACGCAGTTGTGGTTGGATGGGCGAGGGCGTTCTGCCACGGAATTCAATCGCGTCTTTTTGCGAGCGGTTCACGTGGCCGAAGGGCATGGGGGTCGTCCAGCAGCGCCAGGCCGTCTCCAAGTGGTTTCAAAACTGGCGCACACAAGGTGGACATGGCACGGCGGGCGTGCATGGCCGACGCCGCGCGCGGGGCAACCAAGGGCGCCCGAACAAGGCTCCATGGCTGGAAGCCGCTCTGTACGAGTGGTGGTCCCACATGAGGTACTCCGTGGACTGGAAGGCGGTGGCCAAGCGAACCGCAGTTGCGGAGGAGAGGCCCAAGATGTTGGCCAGGTTCTCCCAATCCCTGCTGGTTACGAAGGCGAAGCAACTCGTCGCGGACTACTGCGTGGAGACAATGAAGCGGGGAGGCAAACCGATGGTGCCGCAGTTGCGGCCTCGGTGGTGGGTGAAGTGGCGGCGCTCCTACGGCCTGAGCATGAAGAAGCCGAACCGCAAGTACAAGGTGCCAAAATGGTTGCTCCAATCTCGTTTTGAGACTATGATCTTGAACGTGGCCAGGGTCCGCGCAGCTGCAGAGGAGCTTCTGGGGTACGACCCGCACATCCTGAACTGGGACCAGTCGCCCTTTCACCACAACGAGTCGTCGTCGGCCTCGAAGCCGACCTTGGCTGTGAAGGGTGGCATTGTCCCGCTTGTCGAGGCGCATGACGACAGCAGGGCTCGGTGGACAGCGAACCTGACGGTGTCGAGCGACGCGGAGGACATCCGCAGTTGCGGACCACCGCCGGCGGAGCTAATGTTCAAGGGGGGATCTGTCATCGCTGAGGGCTTGGCCGCACATGCCCGCAGTCGCGGCTATCCGTCTTGGGTGAGCACGGCGACGTCCGAGAAGGGGTCCTACCGCGCAGACGACGTTGTATCATTCTTGCAGCGGCACTTGCGGGCCTGGCCCGACGACCCGCAGTTGCGGGGAAAGTGGCGCATCCTCATGGCCGACGACCATTCCCCGCACAAAGCAGACGCTGTGCGGAGACTCGCCTGGCAGCGCGGCTACGTGCTGATCATTCACGGCGGGGGGACGACCGCAGTTGCGCAGCCCGTGGACACGGACTTGAACCAGCACGTGAAGCGCCGGTACATTGCCCTCGAGACCAAAGCGCTGGTGCAGCAAATGGCGTTGGGGAAGCACGTGCCGCAGTTGCGGCGTTCCGATTGCGCCGACTTGATGCTGTCAGTGTTGGAGAATGTGCAGTTGCACTTGGACGCCGCGAAAGGTTTCCTGAAAGTGGGAATTCGAGCGCCCTTCGACAAGTCAGGAGATCTCGAGATTTGCCGAGAGGCGGCGGAACTCTGGGAAGCAGGGGGGCTGCGAGCAAAAGTGGACACCGCAGTCGCGGAGGTGAGGGAAGAATGCGAGCAGAAACGTTTGAAATGGTCCTACAATGACGTGCTGCGTCTCATACACGAATACGAGAAACACGACGCCACAGATTCCGTGTTGGAGAAGCTCGGCGACGAAGCGCTAGGCCAGGAGCCAGGCCACGAGGAGGGCGATGAGGAGGGCGGGGAGGAGGAGGAGGAGGAGGTGCACGAGGAGCACGAGGAGGACGAAGAGCAAGAGGAGGCCTCGTGGGCCGAGGCTCTTGCGGAACAGTGCGATGCCGCAGTTGCGGCACCTGGGCCTCAAGGATCCTCGGTATCCATGGACTGCGTGGTCGACGCAGAGGCGGCCGAGCAGGTGGCAGTGGCGACGTCCTTGGCAGAAACGCTCCGCGAGGCGGAAGATATGCTGCGCCAAGTGGGCATGGAGAAACTAGCGCAGGATTGCCGACAGCAACGACACAAACAAAAGAAGCGGTTGAGAGAGCTGGCGCGGGAGGACAACGAGGTCCTACGAGCGTTGACTGCCCAGCGAGACCACGAAGCCGCAGTGGTGGCGAAAAAGCGGCGCCTGGCTCTGGAAGCGAACGACAGGACGAAGGCGTTGCACGATCTCAAGAAGCAGATTCGAGAGGCCGAGGCCGCCTTGAGGGCAAAGAAGGAGGCCGCAGTTGCGGTGGAAACGGCTTTGGCTAACAAACACGCCCTAGCGCAGTGGAATCCCGAGGAGTTCAAGATCAAGAAAAACAGGATGGCAGCTCTGGATCGCCTGGCTCGCGGAAAAGGCGTCCTCTCAGACGAGCAGAGGGGGGAGTGGGCATGGTTCAAGACGCATTGGGACGAGGAGATGTGCAAGCAGCACAAGGAGCAATGGCCGCTCACGTTTGCTGGGTGGCTGCAAAAAGTCGCGAACGACGCGGCGTCTGGGAACCGTTCGGCGCTGTCGCAGTTCGTGCATTCGGAAACAGTGAGAACCCTGGGAGGGCAAATGGCGCTGGTAATCCCAGCCCTAGCGTGATGCAGGCCGCAGTTGCGGACCCACAGGAAGTCCAGAGGGAAGTTGTTTTTCCAAGCGGCTCCCGCGCGGGCAGGAGATGAGGCAAAACCGCAGTTGCGGTCTTCCTGCTGCTGTGAAAATAATCCTTTCACAGTCCCTTGCAATCGTCGCCCTCCTTCTGCTTCTCCGCCAGTCCATTTGTTGTTCTTTCGGTTCCTTTGAGTCCTCGCCCTCCTTCTGCCACTCCTCGAATCCTCTTTGTCTCCTCCCTCCATCCGACCCCATGCCCATTCACGATCCATTTCCGTAGCCACCGTGGCTCGAGGTGGCGCACGCGAAGACGCAAGCATGTGGCCGCCCGCGCGCCCGAGCGCATCCTCAGGGAGTATGGACCGTGGATTTCGATTCGCCAGAACGGTGTTCATCCACAACGCTGAGGAGGAGGAGGGAGGCAAAGACGAGGAAGCCGCAGTTGCGGATGATGACGACGACCAGCGGACGCAAGATGGCGACAGCACCGTCGCGTCCTCGGCTGCCTCCGCTGACGAGGCTGAGTCCCGGGGAGGTGCGGGAGCCGCAGTTGCGGCAGCACATGACTCCTACATGCCGAGAGTGTTGTCGTCGCGGAGAACCTGGAAACGGGTGCCCATCATCGAGACAAGCAATCTGTCGGAAAAACAAAGAGCTCTTGTCGACGCATGGGAGGAGAAAACGGAGTTCGAAGCGGGACGGGTCGGCTTCTACGTGGCCAACTTCGGAGGGACTGCAGCTAGACCCACGCAACGCGCGGACGAGTGGGCGCAGCTCCGCGCGAACCCTGCCCAGATCATCGCCCTCTGCGAGTGCGACGACGAGACCTGCGCGGTACTCAGTGGGGAGCACGACGCGAGGGACAGTGCAGCCGCAGTTGCGGACGATAGGTTTCGGAGTCGGACTCAATACAACTACCTGTGCGTTAAGGGCGGCGAGCCATCAGGGACCCTCCTTGTTGGCATGAGGGACCGCAGTGGCGGCCACATTGAACACGTAGACTTTGCGAGACTCTTCCACAAGCAGGAGAAGTCCAAAACGAAGAAGAAGAAGAAACAGTCCGCAGTTGCGGAGGCTCCTGCGCCAAAGCTGCACAACAAGTACTCCAGGGCGATGGTGGTGCGCGTCCACCTGGACCAGGCCGTGCCCCATTTGGGGGGCTCCTTCAACGTCATGGCGGTGCACGTCCACCACAGCTTGGCCAACCAAGACTGGGGCGTCACGAAGCTCCATGAGTTCTACAACTGGTTCGTCGCCTACGTCAGGGAATGGGACGTGAAGGTCTGCATGGGGGACTTCAACATGTGCATGTTCCAGCTTGTGTCCTGGTGCCGCAATTGCGGCCTGACTGTGGACGTCGCCGCGTGGACCCCCTGGAAGACAGCAGGCGGCCAGCCCAGGGCAGACAGCATGGCGATTTTGTTCATAAACTGTCCTGGGCAGTACAAGCTTCACCATGGCCTGAGTGTTCTGCACGACCGTGAGGGCGGATTCTTGACGACCCAGCATGATCCGTCTTTCCCTGTCTTCGACTACACGAATGGCCCTGGGAAGATGCTTCAGACTTACGTGCCCAAGGCTGAGCCCGTTGAAAACAAGATGCGCGCCTTCCTGACGCCATCTGGCGAATCCTTGACCGCAGATGCGGAGTTCGAGCAAAGGATGGCGCGCAGGGAACGCGACGATTGGGTGCGCTATCCCTTCAGAGTGAAGCAGGGCAACCTCGACGACAAGATATGGCATGGCGCCTTCGGCAGGGCGAGGCACGGAGCGCACTTCCCTCTGGTGGCTTTCACGCACAATACGTGCCGCAGGTCACCTGAAAGACTCGCCGCGAGGTTGGAACGCAGGAAGGGCGGCAGGAAGGGCGGCAAGAAGGGCGGCAAGAAGGGCAGCTACGCGGACACCGCAGTTGCGGGGAAGGGCGTCCGACCCCAGATGGGAACCGCAGTTGCGGGGAGAGACGCTGGGGCTGAGCGAGCTGGGAACACGCCACCGCCGCAAGCTGCCAACGGCGACGATGCGACCCCTTCTTGTGCCGCAGTGGCGGCTGGGTCCTGGGACGCCAGCGGCAGCGGCGCATGGGAGGCGCGCAGTCCCGCCACGAGATGGCAGGGCTGGTCCTGGTGGGACTGGAGCTCGAGCGAATGGGGCGCTGATGGCGCGCAGTGGTGGCCCTCTGATCATGCCGCAGTTGCGGACAATGCCCCTGAGGGCTCGCCTCCTCAGCGTGAAGTCGAGTGGGGCTCGAGCGGGCGACCTGCCGAGCGCCCTCCGTGGAGCTTCGAGGCGCAGCGTTGGTGATGGCCGCAGTTGCGGGCAAGTGGAGCATGATGTTGATTGCCGCAGTTGCGGACAGTGTACGCTGGAAAAATCATCATCATCATCAATCATAATCATCATCATATCATCATATCATACGTTCAAAGCAGTGCCGGGGCACTGCTTTGAACGCGTTCAAAGCAGTGCCGGGGCACTGCTTTCGATCGTCGCCTCGTCGCCGTTATAAGGGCTATCGGATTATGCAGAAACGGTTCCGCGCGCTCTCGCCTGGACGCTGGCTGCATCTTTTAAAATAGAAAACGAGGCCCCCGCGCGAGCGTTGGCTTGAGTGTAAATGTGGCCCCTCGGAGTCCTGGCTGCAGCGACAACAGCTCCCGCTCGATACTTCCTCATAGTGTACCCCGAGACATCCTGGCCAGAGAGCCCCCCGAACTCAGGAACGGCGCTCTCGCTCGAGACTTCCTCGCAATTCAATCAAATTGGCGGAGGCCAGGCCCACGACGACAACGGTTTCTGCTCGATACTTCCCCACGGTTTACTCGGAGAGCCCCTGGCCAGGAAGGCCCCCGAAATCACGAACGGCGCTCTCGCTCGAGACTTTCCCGTGGTTCAGTCAAATTGGCGGAGGCCCAACTACGACGACAAGGGCTCCCGTTCGATACTTCCTCCAGCTGTATTCGCAAAGGCCCTTGCCAGAGAGGCCCCTGAACTCAAGAGTCGCGCTTTCGCTTGATACTTTCTCGTGATTCAGACAAGTGTGGTCCCCTGCAGCCCCAAAGAGCCCAAAAGAGCTCCGAGAGAGGCCCCGAGGGCACTTGAGACAAACGGGAGTTTCAACATTTCTGTTGTTTCAAATTCGCCTGGCAGTTTCGCTACGCCTGCAAACAACAAAAAATCACGGCGACAAGGGTCCCCATTCGATATTTCTCCATCTGTATTCCGAGAGCCCCTGGCCAGAGATGCCCCCGAATTCAGGAACGGTGTTATCGCTAGAGAGTTCCCCGCACTTCAGTCAGTTGCCGACAAAGAAGATATCCCCCGAAAGTAGGTGCAATCGAAGAAGAAGTGGGCGGGTATCGAGGGTTGGGCATTTAAAAGTTAAGACACGAGTTCCAGTAAGACCGAGCAGTCTTAAAATGATTGTTCTTGTTGCTGTTGAGCTCTCACTAGTAATTATTGTTGGTGCCCCCTTCGGTGGCCATTGTGTTTTTTTGTCCATTGACGTGTTTCCCCGGGGGCTCGCACCCTTCTCTTCTCGAGGAAACTCACTAGGCTCAAACTGTGTTGTTGGCCCCCGGGTTACAACAACAACGGCTCCCGCCTGAGAATTCCCCGCAATTTAGTCAGGACCCACACTCCCGCCTGAGACTTCCTGACGTTTTACGCAGGAATCACGCTCTCGCTTGGAATTTCCTTACACCTGATTGAATCGCTTCGCTCACTCCGCCGGCACATATTGCATCACTGGTGTTATATGTTTGTGTATTCGCGGCGTGCTGAAAGGAGGAGGAGGAGGAAGAAGAAAAAGAGGGGGGATGAGGATGAGGATGAGGAGGCCTCCCGATGGCTTCTTGTGGCATTGTGTGGCCAAACTTGGTCGTGGACAAGACGCCGCTTTGGGAGGATTTTTCGGGGAGCCGTCTGGAAGCCATCTTGGGTGTTTCGGACCGATTCTGCCATCGCTAGCGGTTGGGGGCCTCTTTGGGGCCTCTGGGGGGCCTCTGGGGGCCCTCTTGTGGGGTTCTCTCGGCGGCTCTTGGCGGCCTCTTGGAGCTTCTTAGGGGGCTGTTGGGAGCTTCTTGGGGCCTCCTGGGCGCCCCTTGGGTCCGAGGGTTGGAAATGTCCGTTCGGGTTCCCCGTCTGGCCCCCTCTTGGGGCCATCCTGGGGATACCTTGGGCCGTCTTGGAGCCCTCTGGGGCCGTCTTGGGGCCCTCTTGGGCCCTCTTGGGGCTCTCTTGGAGGCCTCTCGGGCCGTCATGGGGCGATATTAGGGACCTTTGGGGCTGTCTTCGAGCGTCGGGAAGCCGAACAGATCAGAACGCCAAAATTGTTCAAACACTGAAGGGAAGTCTATGGTTTCTGCCTCCTGGAGCCCTCTTGAATCGCTTCTTCGAGGCCTCTTTGGGCGTCTTGGGAGCGCCTGCGGCCGTCCAGAGGCTATCTTGGGCGTCTTGGGCCGATCTGTGGGCGACTCGGAGCCCTTTCGTGTACTTTTTGGGGCCCTCTAGGAGCGCTCGGGGGCGCTTGAAACCCGCGCCCAGGAGGAAAATTCATCTGTGGGTCGGACTGGCCAGGGTACTTTTCGTCCCGGGACCCCCAGAGGCCGCCCCGCGCGCGCGAATTAGAAATATTGTTTACCAGCAGCCAGAGATCTTAGCAGGCCTATGGCCCGTTGGGCTGGCGAATTTAGGACTCGCGCTCTCGGCGCTCTGCAGTCGCGCTCTCGCTGGAGATCTGTTTGTAATTTCTTCAAGAATTACGTTATTGCGTTGGAGATCCCCGCGATTTGCCCCAGCGCCGCGCTCCCGACGCTCAGGCACCCAGGAGTCGCGCTGACGCTTAGGACTCCCTCACAGCTTATTCAGAAATCGGTATTTCGCTGCCCTTCGTGGCCCCGTTGCAGCCCTTCGTGGCCCCCCCGCTGCCCTTCGTGTACCCGTTGCAGCCCTTCGTGGACCCCGTTGCAGCCCTTCGTGGCCCCGTTGCAGCCCTTCGTGGCCCCCTCGTTGCCTTTTGTGGCCTCGTTGCAGCCTTTCGTGGTCCCCTCTTTTTCTCTTTGTGGCCCCGTTGCAACCCCTCGTGGCCCCCCCGCTGCCCTTCGTGGCCCCGTTGCAGCCCTTCGTGGTCCCCTCTCTGCCCTTCGTGGCCCCCCCGCTGCCCTTCGTGATCCCCTCTCTGCCCTTCGTGGCCCCGTTGCAGTCCTTCGCCCCTCCGTGGCCCTGTTGCACCCCTTCGTGGCCCCGTCGCTGCCCGTCGTGGCCCCGTTGCAGTCTTTCGTGGCCCCCTCGCTGCCTTTCACGGCCCCATCTATGTATGCCCTTCGCGGCCCCCGCTCGTTCGCGCCCGTCGTGGCCCCATATGCATGCGCTTCGTGGCCCCGCTGTTGCCCTTCGTGGCCCCCTCGCTGCCCTTCGTGGCCCCGTTGCTGCCCTCAGTGGCCCCGTCCTTGCCTTCTGCGGCCCAAAATACGTATGCCTTCCGTGGCCCCCGCTCGTTCGCGCCCTTCGTAGCCCCGTATGCATGCCTTTCGTGGCCCCGCTGTCGCCCTTTTTGGCCCCCTCGCTGCCCTTCGTGGCCCCGTTGCTAGCCTTAGTGGCCCCGTCGGCGCACTCTGTGGCCCCGCATTATCTGCCCTTCTCGTTCGCACCCCTCGTGGCCCCATGCGCATGCCCTTCGTGGCCCCGCTGTCGCTCGCCGTTCGTGGCCCCTTTCCTGCCCTTCGTGGCCCCGGTGTCGCTCTCGCTCTCGCTTTGACTCGTCGTCGTCGCCGCCGCCGCCGCCGCCGCCGTCGTCGTCGTCGTCGTCGTCGTCGTCGTCGTCGTCGTCGTCGTCGTGGTCCGTCCCCTGTCCGTCCCTCTTGGGGCCGGGCTGCCGCTGATCAGCGCTGCCGCTGGCCAGGCCGACGGTCCGCGGCCGCCCCGCCGCTTGCCGGGGCCCGGCCTGCAGGGAAATATCCACCCAAAACAGGTGTACGATCGAAGTCGGGGAGGGCGGGTATGGAGGGTTAGGGAAGTACACGTTTAATGACATTTGAGCAGATAAGAGCGAACAGGTTTAGAATGATTGTTGTTGTTGTGGAGGCTTCAACTATAAAGTCGATGTATTGTTGATCCCACCCCATTCGGTTCCCAATGCAGTTCTCAATGTGGAAGTTCCGGGCCTTATAATGTGCCCGTTGCCCACGAACTACAGCAACAACGGCTCCCGCCGAAGTTTTCTTCACAACTTATTTCAAATTGCCCTCTCGCGCGGGACCTCCACAGACTGTATTCAAGAATCGCGCTCTCGCGTGGTGCTTCCTCGCAGTGCATTGCGGCGCCGTGCCCCAATTTTCAGGAATAACGCTATTGCTGTGGATTTCTTCACGATTTACTTGGCAATTGCGCTATCGCTCGAAGCTTCCTTGCGATTCGTGTTGGATCGACGCTTCAGCGACCCGCCCGCTCGACCCGGCTGCCTGGGCCCACCCGCCCGACCCGCCCGTTCGGGTCTGCCCGCCCGACTCGCCCGTTTGGTTTTGCCGCTTGTACTCCTGGCTTTCACCCCCTATCCTGCAAATCTCTCTCGTGCTCCATCCTTTTCCTTCCCCCTTGTCTTTTCCCTCCTCCCTTCATCCCCCTGTTGAATGGGGTTGCGCCAGCTACACGTGGCAGGTAAGGAAGATGTACCCCGAAGGGGGGTAAGATCGACGACGAATATGATGGGTATCGAGCGTTTGGGATATCCATGCCCAAATGAAATGCGAGTCAATGATTGTTGTTGCTGTTGCTGTTGCTGTTTCTGTTGCTGTTGTTGCTGTTGCTGTTGTTGTTGTTGTTGTTGTTGTTGTTGTTGTTGTTGTTGTTGGTGGTGGTGGTGGTGGTGGTGGTGGTGGTGGTGTTGTTGTTGTTGTTGTTGTTGTTGTTGTTGTTGCTGCTGCTGCTGTTGTTGTTGTTGTTGTTGTTGTTGTTGTTGTTGTTGTTGTTGTTGTTGTTGTTGTTGTTGTTGTTGTTGTTGTTGTCGTCGGGCTCTCAATCTTGAAGAATATGGATTGTTGATCCCCCCTCGCTGGTGCACACGGTGTTTTTCAATTGAGATGCTCCCCTCTTGGCCCCACCCTGCTTTGTTATCAGGGAAATATTCCTGCTCAAATTGGGTTGTTGGGCCACGGGCTACGACAACTGCAGCAACGACAATCATTTTATGACTGCTCGCTCTGATCTGCTCGCGTGCCATTCAACATGTATGTCCGGAGCCTTCGATACTCGCACTATTCGTCTTTGACCATACCTCCCTGGGGGTATATCTTTCTAGCCTGCACCGCATATTTCGTGCAGCCTGTGAGGCAGGTGAAGAGAGGACGGATGCAATAAAAGGTACAAGGGGGACAGAGGAGGATGGAGCACAAGAGAGATTAGGAGGAGAGGGGGCTAGGAACAGAAGACACATGGCAAAACCAGACGGGCAGATCGGGCGGGTAGACCCTAGCAGGCGGGCCGGGAAGGAGGGCCCAGGCAGCCAGGTCGAGCAGGCGGGTTGCTGAAGCGTGCGTCGTGCGTGAATCGCAAGTCCCGAGCGACAGCTCGATGAGACCGTGACTCCTGAATATCGAGGGCGCGGCGTCTGGATGAATTGCGAGGACATCCCACGCGAAACCGTGATTCTTAAATACATTGTGAGGAAGTCCCGCGCGAGAGCGCGATTTGGGAATACACCGTGAGGAAATATCATGCGGAAAAGGTTTTCCTTCATAACAAATTTGGTGCGAGCCCCGGGAAGGGCACTTCAATATGATAGCCCCGGGACGTACCCAACTTGTTCTAAGCGTGTGGCGGGTATATTTCGGATCGGTCAATACAAAAACCATCATTGAATGACCCGCAATGCCTTCGAGCGCTTCGCCAAAAAGGTCGAGCCATATCCAGATGTTTCACATATGCGGCGTCACTCTTAAGAGTCAGGTCGTTGGCAGGAGAGCGACCACGAAGGGGGGTGGAAGCATGTGGAGGAAGGACGATTGGAGACATCATTCGTGGGAGTAGCAGCGCCTTGCGCTGTGTTCGCATTGCATGACAGCGCTCTGCGCGCTATGACACTACAGCGCCTTGCGCTAAACGTAGCATGTGCCCGCATGCATTACAAACAACAAGCAGCTGAAAACGGGATGCGGCTTGGGCAACGAACGGGGCTGCGCAATCTTCGCTACGCGGCCACCCGAGGGACGGCGAGGTGTCGTGGGGATCCGCGTAAGACGTCATTCCGCTGGGCCTCCCACAAGCCCACGAAAGTGGCGACAGTTTCGCATATCGCAGCCCACCAGGGGACGACGAGGTCTCGTGGTGGTCTGCGTAGGACGTGCTTCCGCTGGGCCTCCCAGAAGCCAACGAAAGTGGCGACGGTTTCGCAGATCGCAGCCCCCCGGGGGGCGACGAGGTCTCGTGGTAATCTGCGCAGGACGTACCTCCGATGGGCCTCGCACAAGCCCACGACAGTGGCGACGGTTTCCGAGATCGCAACCCCCCAGAGGGCGACAAGGTCCCGTGGTGATCTGCGTAAGACGTATTTCCGCTGGGCCTCCCAGACAGTTTCGCAGATCGCAGCCCCCCGGGGGGCGGCGAGGTCTCGTGGTGATCTGCGCAGGACGTACCTCCGCAGCGGAGGTTTCGTTGGGCCTCCCAGGTGCCCACGAAAGTGGCGATTGTCGCAGATTGCAGCCCCCCAGAGGGCAACGCGGTTTCGTGGTGATCTGCGTCGGGTGTACCTCCGCTGGGCCTCCCAGGAGCCCACGACAATGGCGACCGTTTCGCAGATCGCAGCCTTCCAGGGGACAGCGCGGTCTCGTGGTGATTTGCGTAGGGCGTACTTCCGCAGGGCCTCCCAAAAGCCCACGAAAGTGGTGACAGTTTCGCAAATCGCAGCCCCCCGTGGGACGGCGAGGTCTCGTGGTGATCTGCGTAGGGCGTACCTCCGCTGGGTCTCCCAGGAACCCACGAAAGTGGCGACGGTTTTCGGAGATCGCAGCCCCCCGCGGGACGGCGAGGTCTCGTGGTGATCTGCGTCGGGTGTACCTCCGCTGGGCCTCCCAGGAGCCCACGACAATGGCGACCGTTTCGCAGATCGCAGCCTTCCAGGGGACAGCGCGGTCTCGTGGTGATTTGCGTAGGACGTGCTTCCGCTGGGCCTCCCAAGAGCCTACGACAGTGGCGACGGTTTCGCAGATCGCAGCCCCCCGTGGGACGGCGAGCCTCGTGGTGATCTGCGTAGGACGTGCTTCCGCTGGGCCTCCCAGGAGCCCACGAGTGTGGCGACGGTTTCGGAGATCGCAGCCCCTCAGGGGACGGCGAGGTCTCGTGGTGATCTGCGCAGGACGTACCTCCACAGGGCGCCTCCTAGGAACCCACGAAAGTGGCGACAGTTTCGCGTATCTCAGCCCCCCAGGGGACGGCGAGGTTTCGTGGTGATCTGCGTCGGGCGTACCTCCGCTGGGCGCCTCCTAGGAGCCCACGAAAGTGGCGACGGTTTTCGGAGATCGCAGCCCCCCAGGGGACGGCGAGATCTCGTGGTGATATGCGTCGGGCGTACCTCCGCTTCCCAGGAGCCCACGAAAGTGGCGACAGTTTCGCAGATCTCAGCCCCCCAGGGGACGGCGAGGCCATTAGGCAGGGAGGAGGAGGAACAATACGAGGAGGAGGATAATGGAGGGAGGAAGGAGGAGGGGGAAGAGGAGGAAGAGGAGGAGGAGAGGAGGACCAGGAGGAGGGGAATGATGAGGAGGAGGAGAGGAGGAGAAGTGGGGACCACAGTGCTCTTTTCAAAACGAGAACCCAACCAAGGGAGGTTTGGGGAAAGGACACATATGTTACCGGAGGGGAGGGGATCAACAATATGTTTCTTAACTAGTGAGAGGTCAGCAGCAACAACAACAACAACGGCTCCCGCCTGGGACTTCCTCACATTGTGCTCCAGCATTGCGCTCTCGCGCGAAACTTCCTCACAATGTATGCACGACTAACGCTCTCGCGTGGGACTGCCTTCGAATTACTCAGGCGCCGTGCCCTCGACACTCAGGAATCACGTTCCCGCTATAGTCTTTCCCACGATTTACTTGGGAATCGCGCTATCGTTGGAGACTTCATCGCGATCCATGCAGAACTCACACTTCAGCAAGCCGCCTGCTCGACGCGGCCGCCTAGGCCCTCCTTCCGGACCCACCCGCTAGAGTCTAGAGTCAACCCACCCGATTTGCCCGTCTGGTTTTGCCACGTGTTCTGTTCCTAGCTCCCCTCCGAATCTCGTTCGTGCTCCATCCTTCTCCCCCTCCTTTCCGTCCGTCCTCTACTCCCCCGTTTTAGGGTCTGCGCTACATGCACGTGGCGGGAACTGAAGATATACACCCAAGGGGATACGATCGAAGACGAAGAGGGCGGGCACCGAGGGATTGGGATGTACGTGTTGAATGGCAAGCGAGCAGATAGGAGCGAACACTCGTAAAATGATAGTTGCGGTTGTTGTTGTTGGTGATGTGGATGTTCTTTGTTTGTTGGTTTGAATGGTGATATTGATGATGTTGCTGTTGATGATGAGGATGGTGAGGGTGATGACGATGATGAGGCTGATGTTTACGAGGACGATGGCGATGATGATACATATGATGATGATGATGATGATGATGATGATGATGATGATGATGATGATGATGATGATGATGATGATGACGATGATGATGATGATGATGAATATGGAGATGCTGATGCTGATGCTGATGCTGATGCTGGTGATGATTGTGCTGATGCTGATGCTGACGATGATGATGATGATGATGATGATGATGATGATGATGATGATGATGATGATGCTGATGATGATGATGATGGTGATGATGATGATGATGATGATGATGATGATGATGATGATGATGATGATGATGATGGTGATGGTGATGGTGATGGTGATTGTGATGATGATGCTGATGGTGGTGATTATGATGATGGAGTGGTGGTGGTGATGGTGATGGTTATTGTGATGGTGATAATGATGGTGATGCTGCTGCTGCTGCTGATGATGATGATGTTGCTGATGATGACGAGCAGGAGGAGGATGAGGAGGAGGAGGAGGTGGAGGAATGGGAGGAGGTTTGAGGGGAGGTACTCTTCGCGGGATGGCTCGCGTTTCGCTGAATGAAGGACGGGTCCCGAATTGTTTTTGTTCGCCGTTTTCGGGCCTCCAGGGTCCATCCATCAGGCAGTCCTACTGTGAGATCTTGGCATCACAAATGTGTTACACTGCGGGATCTCGCCATACTTCGGGTCCTGGGATCCTCGCAGATCGATCGGGCTCGACAAATGCAGCAGAGTGATCAGGTCTAGGGCTTTGGTCGCGATTGCTAGGAGGTTGCAGTTTTGTTGACGTACGATGTCAAGGGCATATCAGGACAATATTTTAGAGCGATCCAGAACACTCTCGAAGCGTTCTAGAGTTCCCGCCTCATACGTCCTCCGGAACCGTTGGATCTTGGAGATATCCGATTTGTCTTGGTCCGATCAGGTCCTGGTCCTGGCTTCGTTGTGCTCCACGGGCCGTCAGAGAACGAACAGGATGCACAGCTAGTTCTGGGGAGAAGCCCTGGAGATCCAGCAGGATCCGTTTCCCTTCAGGACCGTTTCCTGAATGCCAAGCTTTACCTCCTCCCGTCTGCACCCGCCTCCGTTATCCACGTCCGTTTCATCTGCGCAAGGCGACACCAGAGGACATCTCGGATCGCGGTCGCAGCCTACCAGGATCGTTTTACAGCATGTTGCAGCGGTCGCGCGTAAACAAATGCTCCTCTGCGCGCGAAGCCATGATGCGTCAGGAAGAGGAGGAGTCGGTGTAGTTGGAGGAGACAGGAGCCAGAGCAGGAGAAGAAGGAGGAGGAGCAGGAATGGAAGGGAGTTGGGATGAGGAGTGGTGGTGGTGGTGGTGGTGGTGGTGGTGGTGGTGGTGGTGGTGGTGAGGAGGAGGAGGAGGAGGAGGAGGAGGAGGAGGAGGGGCGCCAGCCTGTATAAAGGCCTGGGCGGTTTCAGCGTTTTTTTCTCCCAAAGCTTCTCTCATCGCTTCTTCGCTCTCCAATATTTCTCCACCGCTCCCCTCAATGCAGTTGCATTGGCTGAAGCTTTCATCCTCCTCGGTGTTTGCCTATTCAGTATCCTCCACCTCTTCTTTTTCCTTCTCATCCTTCCCGTCCCTCCCCTTTCATCTTCCTCGCCCTCTTCATCGGAGAAGGGATTGAAAGAGGAGGATGGGTGAGGAGGAGGAGGATGAGTGAGTATGAGTAGGAAGATGAAAGCATGGTCCATCATCGGCATCATCATACTCATCAGCATGGTCCTCATCTCTCTGTTCCCAGGGCGCGCCCCTTCGGGGCCCCATCCTCGAGCCCCCGCTCCGCAAATCCCTCCTTCCTCACCCTGTTCCCCTCTGTCTCCACGTGCAGATTGCCTCCACTTCCCCTGCAGTGCTTGCTGCCAAAAAGCAAACTGTGGATGCGTGGTGAGGATGCGGGCTTCGGAAGGCCATGTTGACGTGCTTCGAACGGGGCAAGGCTGGGCCGAAGGGGCAAGGGTGGGCCGAAGGATGCAAGGACGGGCCGAAGGGGCAAGGATGCAAGGTTGAACCTTGGAGAGCTGCTCATCCTCACTATTCACTGTGCCCCTTTCGCCGTCGATTCCCCCCCGCTGCCCCCTCCCGCCATATCCCATTCTCCATCTATCTCTCCCCCCCTTTCCGCCCGCTGGCGTGCGTGCACCTCTCCATGGCTTCCCATGCTCTTCTCCCTCTTGCTTGCCACACCACCGCTCCCTCCTCCCCTCCTCCCCTCCTCCCTCCCTCTCTCCCTCCCCCCCATCAGGATCCCTCAAGCCCTCCTCCTCCTCCTTCTCCTCCTCCTCCTCCTCCTCCCCCTCCTCCCCCACCGATGCCATCCTCATCTACCTTCCGCTTCTCCTTCTCGGCCTTCTTCCTCCGCCCCCCTACTCAGCACACATCCACCGTTATGTTCCTTCTCCTCCTTCTCCTTCTCCTCCTCTTCCTCCTCCCCCTCCACCGTGTCCTCCTCCATCTCCTCCTCATCCTCATCCTCCTCCTCCTCCTCCTCCTCCGTCTCCTCCTCCCCCCTATCGTCTCCCAGCCCGTCCTCCTCTTCCCTTCATCCTTCCTTGGGCATGCGCTGTGCGACGGCAGAGCTTCAAACAAAGAGCGCCGTCCTTCTCCACCCTCCGCCCTCCCGACCTTCCTACTCCCCTGCTGCTGCTGCTGCTGCTGTTGCTCCTCGTCCTCCTCCTCCTCCTCCTCCTTCTCCTCCTCCTCCTCCTCCTCATGCGCCCCCCGTCCAGCCCTCATCCTCGTCCTCCTCCTCCTCCTCCTCCTCTTCTTATTATTATGTTTCGTCTTCTACTTTTGTTTGATAGTATTCTTCCTCCTCCCCCTCCTCCTCCTCCCCCCCCTCTTCATCCTCCTCCTCAGCATCGTCAGCTTCAGCATTGGCATCAGCATCAGCATCATCATCAGCATCGGCATCATCATCACCACCGTCACCATCATCACCATCACCATCACCATCACCATCACCGTCATCATCGTCAGCATCAGCAGCATCATCATCATCATTATCAGAATTGCCATCGCCGGCATCATCAACAGCATCATCATCAGCGCCATCAGCATCAGCATCATCAGCAGCATCAGCATCATCCCCATCGCCAGCACCACCATCACCATCATCATCCGCACCATCACCATCACCATCACCATCACCACCATCCTCATCATCATCATCAGCAGCAGCAGCATCGCCACCATCGTCATCATCATCAGCATCATCATCATCATCAGCATCGTGATCATCATCGTCACCATCGTCATCATCATCGTCATCATCGGGATCATCATCGGCATCATCATCATAATCATCATCATCATCACCACCCCCACCCCCACCACCATCACCATCTTCATCCGTATCAGCAGCATCATCGGCATCACCATCAGCACCAACATCACCATCATCACCAACATCCTCATCGTCATCGTAATCATCATATAATATTCATGCTGATGATAATCATGCTCATCTCCATCATCATCATCATCATCAGCATCATCATCAGCATCAACATCATCATCGTCATCATCATCAGCGTCATCACCCGCATCATCATCATTCCTAACCATCCTTGGTTGGGCATTCGTTTTTGAATAAGGGTCTGTGGTCTCCACCTTCCTTCCTCCCACCTCCCTCCCTCCTTCTGCGTCCTGCTTCCTGATTTATTACCAACCTTCCTTGGTTGGGTATTCGTTTTGAATATAGCACTGCTCGCGCGTCTCCTCCCGCCTCCCTCCTGCCTCCTGCCTGCCTCCTCCTGTCTTGCCTGCGGGGGGCTGCGATCTGTGAAACTGTCGCTACTTTCGAGGCCTGCTGGGGGGCCCAGCACAGCGACGCCACGCGCGGACCCTGACTAGACCTCGCCATCCCTGGGGGGCTGCGATATGTGAAAGTGTCGCCACTTTCGAGGCCTGCTGGGGGGGCCCAGCACAGTGACGCTACGCGCGGACCCAAATTAGACCTCGCCATCCCTGGGGGGCTGGGATCTGTGAAGCTGTCGCTACTTTCGAGGCCTGCGGGGGGGCCCAGCACAGTGACGCCACGCGCGGACCCAAATTAGACCTCGCCATCCCTGGGGGGCTGCGATATATGAAAGGGTCGCCACTTTCGAGGCCTGCTGGGGGGCCCAGCACAGCGACGCCACGCGCGGACCCAAACTAGACCTCGCCATCCCTGGGGGGGCTGCGATTTGTGAAACTGTCGTCACTTTCGAGGTCTGCTGGGGGGCCCAGCACAGGACAAAAATACTTTCCCTGGTAAGATCCGACTTTCCCCGGGAAAATCGAACATTCCCCAGTGCAACCCTTCCCCGGCTTGATTCCCCGGTCGAATATGTGAGAGGCGTCTGAGAGGCTTCTGAGAGGCTTCTGAGATGCTTCTGAGAGAATATTACAGCGACTACGACTACGACTACGACTACGACTACGACTACGACGACTACTACTACTACTACTACTACTACTACTACTACTGCTACTACTACTCCTACTACTACTACTACTACTACTACTACTACTACTACGACCACTACTGATACTACCGCTACTACTACTAATACTACTACTCTTACTACTACGACTACTACTACTACTACTACTACTACTACTACTGGTACTACTACTACTACCACTACTACTATCACTACTAATACGACTACTACTACTACTACTACTACTACCACTATTACTACTACTACTGCTATTACTACTACTATTACTACTAGTACCACTACTACTACTACTACTACTAC